>JAJMDO010000030.1:10252-124829 GCA_030573635.1 Blastobotrys ciferrii | reverse complement strand
TTATCTTCTGGGCCAGCCCCAAATGCCATAGTTCCACTTCAGGGAATTTTTTGTAAAAATTACAAAGAAAAATAGACCGTCGAATGTTGTTTGGTACCACCCCCAGACTCAGTGGTTCCGGTCGTTCCGAATGTCGGAATCTGGAAATCTCGCAGAACAATACGGCTGAAATAGTTTTCTGGGGCTGCCCTAGACCCCAGAGTTCCGCCACGCAGATTTTTTTTGTCTAGAAAAAGATACAGTCGACTGTTTTCTGGGGCCGGACCCAAACCCCGTAGTTCCGCTTCGCGGAATTTGGAATAGTTGGGTTGAACGGTGGCCGGCGTTAGACTGTATGTAGTTCAACTTCGCTGAACTTGCAAGCATCGCAGAGCTAATGCTTTTGGTTCTTTTTTAAAAAAGAACAAGAATGGCTGAAAAAAAGTGAAAAACGTGGAACAAGCTTCGCAGAGCTCGTACTTTTGGTTCTTTTTAAGAAAAAGAAATAATCGACTGTTTCGGGGACCAGCCCCAGACCCCGTAGTTCCGCTTCGCGGAATTTGGAATAGTTAGGTTGAACGGTGGCCAGTGTTAGTCTTAGCAGTTCAACTTCGCTGAATTTGTAAGCCTCGCAGAGCTAATGTTTTTGGTTCTTTTTTAAAAAGAACAAGAATGACTGATAAGGAGTGAAAAGTGTGGATCAATCTTCACGGAGCTAATGCTCTTGATTCTTTTTAAAAAGAACAGTACAGGTCCAGCTAGCTGTAGCCCCGCAGGATTAATGTTTTTGGTCCTTTTATTAAGAAGAACAACGTTCTGAGCATGTATGTGAGTCAAGTGAGCACGGTTGTCCTGTGATGGGAAGGGCCGCTATTTATATTAATCTGGGAGTTTGTGTTGTTCTAAAAATAGGTTTGATAATGGCCAGTACTGGATATACTCGGTCTGTAAAATCCATAGCCTCAACTGAACCAGTTTAGATTAGCTTAGGTAATCCTTTTTGCTAGGTTCTAACACTAGAGAAAGCGAAAGTAGTAGTTTCGTTACATCATTATGGGCTGATGTTTCAGAAGAAGTCTATGTTGTTCCGCGGCGGTGGAGCATTAAGGTATATGCGTATGGCCGCTTTAATTGTTGTGAGTTCTGCCTGCTGTGTGCTAACGTAATTAGTTTTATCCGGGGAAGGAAGCTGCTGTGCATGAGGCTATAAGACGTTCAGCTGCATGTGCACGCACTTAGCGTTGACTTACCGGGAGTTTTTTCGTGCACTATTAAATACAAATGTCTTGGCTGGTTTAACGGATAAAAGTTAAAATGCTGAGTACTATTAACCAAGCTAGGTTCATAAAAATGTTTAGCCGCAGATTTCAAACCTATACGAGAGAGACACTCGAAGTGTGTCCTTTTGAAACCGCAACAGGAATTGCCTTACCTGTGTACCTTTGATGCTTTTGCTTGGTTTTGTTCTTTTCAAAAGAACCAAACACATTTAACCAGTGTAGGATTGCAGGGGGTCAGCACCCTGCACCTCAGTGGCTCTACGAGACTTCATCGAATAGACCATTACCAATAACTTCGAGCTAAGCGAGCCTAGGGGTTCTGGGGGGGGCACTACTGCTGGTTTAGGATTGAAGGGGGCCAGCCCCCTGCACCCCCGTGGCTCTGCGAGGCTTCATGGAATAGACTCGCCACCTCCAGCGAAGGGAACATGGAGAGTCTGGGAGGGTGCCAGAGAAATTGAACTTCTGCATTAGGCTTTCTTCGAGGCTTCGTAGGACCATAGAGTGCTTAAACAATGAATACGCAAGCTAACGAGACGGGGACATTTCTCTGGTTCTTCAGGCCTACGTATTCAATGTTTCAGACTTTAATAAATTGAAGCGCCATAGTAAACTTTATCCCTGTTCAAGGTTTTTGATGTCCAACTCGTGGTAATACTGTACATGTATTTTCGTGGGGAAAAGGCGTCCCTAAAAAAAAAAAAAAAAAAAAAAACAGCACTGCGAAATTTTAAACAATTGTGTGCATTCCTTTTAAAAGGACGAAGCACCTAAAGGTAACCGTGAGTTAGGCTAGCTTAAACTAACACTGCTGCTAGCTCTTTTCTCTATATCGTTAGATCCATACAACCTATTACTCAACGAGCCTTTCGAAGCACATATCCGCGAAGCGGATCTGGGGCTTTCCTTTGGCAAAATATCTATAGGAATTGGAAGCTGCACGACTATATAGAACCGTATTAACGAGCGACTTGACCCAGCCATCCGCGAAGCGGACCAAGGGGGTCTGGGGGCGTGCCCCCAGCAAAGTATCCCATCGCGTTCTCACTCAGGGGAGAGCGGTTTTGAAGTGAGTGCGGCGGGTGCGGCTTTTTTTTGAGATTTGGAAGATCGGAGGAGGGCCGATAGGGTAGACGTTCGTTACGACGATGAGTGAACGAGGAGGCGCCCGGGGGATGGGGCCGCCAAGTAGTAGCGGCGGGAGCAGCCGTTTAGGGGTCTTTCCCAGTGCGGTATCGGCACAGCGTGC
Source organism: Blastobotrys ciferrii (assembly GCA_030573635.1). Classification (NCBI taxonomy): domain Eukaryota; kingdom Fungi; phylum Ascomycota; class Dipodascomycetes; order Dipodascales; family Trichomonascaceae; genus Blastobotrys; species Blastobotrys ciferrii. Next base: position 122,321 of record JAJMDO010000030.1, on the reverse strand, counting down.
TGGAGTTGCACGAGGGAAAAAGGTGGCGTTGGAGCCAGGATACAGCGCACTTGATTGGGCGCGATTAAAGACCTCGGGACAAAATCTTCGTGGGGTGGATGCGCCGGGGCCCCTGAGAGTGAGTCACGAGGAGCTGAGTAGACATAACACGCGCGAGGACGCATGGACGGCCCTTCAGGGCCGTGTGTACAACATCACACCCTATCTAAAGTTCCATCCAGGTGGCGTCGACGAAATCATGAAATGTGCTGGTAAGGACGGCACCAAACTCTTCCGCTACTACCATCCATGGGTCAACTTCGAAAACATGCTAGACACTTGCCTCGTGGGCTTTTACACACCTTAGACGATTAGATGAACATTCAATCAATATTTTCTAACACCTCGACTGGCTTCGCCAAGGCTCGGGCCAACTACCCTTCTGTGTAGCAGGACAACGCTTTTTTGCTTCTTTTTCTGGAAAAAAGATGAATATACTAGTCGATTATTTATCAATGGGTTGTTTCCTGGGGCACGCCCCCAGACCCCCGTGGTTCCGCTTCGCGGAAAGGATGGGGGCAATTGTCTTCTGCGAAAAGAACAACGCTTTTTGCTTCTTTTTTATATTAGAAAAGTAAAGATCACGGATGATTAGTGTTGGTTTTTTAAGTAAATGAAGTGTTTAATTATAAACACAGCAAATGGTGGAATACTGGTTCTGTGGCGATAAGCACTTGATTTCGTTTTAGAAGACTGGCATGGTCTAATATCGAAAAGAAAGAACACAAAGTACCGATTAGCATTTCTTACACAGTTGTATTTGATTTAATCTATGTGGCTACTTGCCTATTCTATGCAATATAGGCCAGTCGGGTGGCGAGAAGCTTGCATCGTTCATCCAAAACAGCTAACACAGGACAAGACACGATGCAGAATAAAGCGACGTGCTAATCCTCTCGAACTATTGTCGTACGAAAAAAGAAGCTACTTCACAATTGAAAACTGTTATGTAATCTCTTCCCTTAATTCTTAAGGTGCTAGGGCGAATAACATCACATCTTACAAATGAACTGCTCTCTTAGATATAGCCATAACTCCGTAATTAGCACTACCCACAATCTCGAGCGAAGCGAACCCTGGGGGCCTGGGGGCGTGTCCCCAGAAATACACTACTGGGTGAGGTTTGCAGGGGGCCAGCCCCCTGCACCCCCGTGGCTCTGCGAGGCTTCATCGAATACATACCCATAACCTCGAGCGAAGCGAGCCCTGGGGGTCTGGGGGCGTGCCCCCCAGAAAACAAGAACAATTCTCTTTTGGATCCGGATTAAATCTTTCCACCCATTCCAGCTACTATGTACTTCCGCTTTCTTTTTCTGGAGCTAGCAGACGCCTCGTGCTTCCAATTCCGGAACCGAATCACCAATGAGACTCAACATACATATGCTCTCTGCCGTACATTAGATCTCATATCAAATATTCAATGAATCGAAGATGTAATATTAATATGCTTTTCGCTCCCATTGCTCAGCTCTGTAGAGGTTCTGAATTCTATATATTTATTGAAGAAGTGTACACAGTACTTGTAACAATAAGATTCGAGCTCCTATATTGATCCATAACCTTCACTCTGTGTAATATTGATCATCAGGGCATACATTGTTCTAACAGTTGAAGACAAAGCTTATTGCTATCTCTACGAAGCGGACCAAGGGATCTGGAGCATGCCCCGTAGTTAACATTCTGCCTCGTGGAGAAGCTATGCACGTCCTACATTTCCCTGTAAAAAGTAGAACAATAATTCGCTGGAGGATAATGGTAAGAAATTAAGTTCCATCTGAAGCTTTTGGTTCAATACAAGTCTCGAAGAGCCACCATTTGGCTCTTTAATGTTAACATACTGTTCGAACCACCAGCAGGCCAATTGAATCAGTTCAGTCTTTTAAGTTCTTTCCTCACATGCTTGGCTGAACTTAACCGAAATATTAGTTCATATACTGCATATTTGTTCTGTCCTTGCTCCTATTTTATGTTTTGGCTAGCCTTAATTGTTACCAAAAGTATCCGAAGGTTCAACCACAAGACAATACACTTTTCCTTTGCTTCTTTTCCTGAAAGCCCACTAAATATTAGACTATTCTACAGGTTAACGGCTAGCGCTCAATTCTGCATGGAGAGTCTTAGATCCAGCCGTATATCGCCTCGTTAAAAATTGAGTATATTAGAATCTTCCCCACCGAACGCCATCATCAAAAGAAAGCCCGTATAAGACATACCTCAACTGGGTTCGCAGCTTCCATTTAATTAGCTACTATCCGTTCTCAATGCTCTTAGTAGCGAATTCCTAAAATATTCTTAGCAATAACACACCCCGTGACCTTCCGCGAAGCGGAACAACGCTTTTGCTTCTTTTACCAAAAAAAAAAAAAAAAAAAAATCTCCACTATATAGCAGGTTTCCTTAGACCAGCGCCAGATCTCGTTGCTCGCTTCGCTTGCAGGGGGCCAGCCCCCTGCACCCCCGTAGCTCTGCGAGGTTTCATCGAATACATACCCATAACCTCGAGCGAAGCGAGCCCAGGGGGTCTGGGGGCGTGCCCCCAGAATACCACCTCTGGGTTAGAAGATTTGGGCGACAATTGCAGATTCCCGTAGGTTTCCGCGAAGCGGAACAACGCTTTTTGCTTTTTTTCTGGAAAAAGAAGAATCACAACTGGAGAGCACTTGCCACTGGATCTTGTTATTTGAATTGACGATGCTGTGCATTTTCAGATGGTGAGTATTATTTGGGATGCAGGAATCCCCTTGGTTATCATAATTAATCGTGGATAGTTTATCCGATCTGGAACGCGTTGTCATAACAACACGATCGAGCCAATGGCCAAGATAAGCCAATGGACGCACTCCGTGAAGCGGACCACGGGGGTCTGGGGGCTGGCTCCCAGCAAAATGCTGCTGAGTCGATGCAAAAGCTGGCGATGAGATTTGGATCTCGGTTAAAAAAGGGCGGAGAAGGAGGACCGAAAGGGGAAATATGCGTGTCGATCGATTTGAGAAAAATGTCTCCCGGGCTGAAAAACACGCCAAGGGCGCAGGAAAAAAGAAAAAGAGCAACGGAATTAATTCAAACACAGGACTACAGAGAAGACAGCTTGTATGAATATATAAATGTGTACATTGGTTAGGGAAACTTGTAGTAGACGCCGGAGGCGGGTGGCGAGAGAAAAATTTTCTTTTTGTGTGGGTGGTGGTGGTAATTGCCGGGGAGTGTGACCAGTTTTTGTTTGTTCTGGTCTCCTCCCAATAGCCATTTTTCATTCACGACACCACATTTATTCTTCTTTCTTGGTTCGAGAGAGTGCACACTTCTTTGAACTTCACACACACACACACTAGTACAAATGTCAGAAGCGCATCCCAGACGAGGCGGGTCAGCGCGTCCAAGCAGGCGCTCGCCGCAACAGCAGCAGCAGCAGCAACAGTCGTCGTCTACACAGCCAATGGACGAGGAAACAAAACGCCTCAAGTCCAAGTACTCGTCGGGACTGGCCACGCTGCGAGAGCTGTTTCCTGACTGGAAGGATGAGGATCTGTTGGCTGTACTGGCCGAGACTGATGGTGACATTGAGAACTCTGTTGTGCGGATCACTGAGGGCCATGCCTCACAATGGGGCGAGGTGAAGAAGAAGTCAAAGGATCGTTCCAAGTCCAAGGGTCCTGATGCTAATGCCGATAATGTTGCAAAGAGCGCGACCAAGCCCGCCACCCGTGGTGCCAGATCGGAGCGTGGCCGCAGTCGCGTTCCTAAGAAGACTACTAACGGACATGCTGCTGCTTCCAAGCCAGCGAACACTACTGAACAACAGCAACAACAACAGCAGGCTGCCACGTCCACGCCGTCCTCGTGGGCCGGCAACGACAAGGCCGCTGCGCCCGCCCCGGGCACCTGGGCTTCAGCCCTCGGCAAGCGGACTGCTGCGCAGCCCGTGGCTGAAAAACAACAACAACAACAGCAACAACCACAACCACAACAGCCACAACAGCCACAGCCACAGCAGGGACAGCAGGCTCACGTCGAGCCGCAGCCACCGACCTCTAATGAACAACAATCCTCCGTTACGACCACTACTAATGACCAACCAACGCCCGCGGCCTCCTCTGGGCCCAAGTCATGGGCCGCCGTCGCCGCGCCGCCAAAGAAGGTCGTTCCTGCAGTGCCCAACCCAACAATCGAAAAGGACCAGCAGCAGCAGCAGCCATCGCATGTTGAACAGCCACAGACACAGCCACCACAGCCACAACAGGTGGAGCAGCCTGAACAGGCGGGCGCGCAGCAGCAGCAACGCAAGTACCAGGAAGTGCCGGTCATTTTGCCTGGCTCAATTGACCGAATTGACAAGCTCGGCGTCCAGTTCGGCAGTCTGAACATGGGCGAGGATCAGGAGGGTGGCGCTGCACAGCCACAAACACAGCCATCTACTGAACAGCAGCCACAGCAACAACAACAACCACAACAACCACAACCTGAACAGCCTGTTGGCCAGGAGCAGCTTGAGCAGGAGGGCGTTCCACAGGATGCTGCGGCTGCACAAGCCCAGGCATACCGCCAATACCAACAAAACTACAATAGATACTTGCAACAGACCGGCCAGTCGCCACAGGTGCCAGGCGCCGCTGCTGCGCAGCCACAATTGGGCCAACAACCGGGCCAGATGGGATACATGTACCCAGGTTCCCATCCATTCCAAGCTGGCTATGCCGGCATGCCCGACTATCCATACGGAATGGCCGGTGCCACCGATCCTCAACGTCAGGCTGCCTATGCAAACTTCTATCCCCAATACCAACAGCAACAGCAGCCACAGCAGCCTGGTGCTGGTCAGGACCTGAACCAGGCCCAGCAGCCACAGCAACGATTTGGTGAAAGTGGCACCTCTGGCAATGCCTCTGCCACCCAATCGCCAGCTGCCAATGCTGCCTCACCTGGAATTGCACCAGCTGCCCCACATGCTGGCCCAAGCCCATACCAACAACAGCCATCCATGAACCCATACTACATGTCCCCGGCCTACGCCGCCTACTACTACCAGACCTACGGCGGCTATAACCCACAGGCAGCCGCCGCAGCTGCAGCTGCCTATGGCGCAGGTGGCCCTCAAAAGAACTTCTTCTCCCAACAGTCCTACTATGGTGGCTTGGACCAATACAGGCAACAGCAGCCACAACAGGGTGGCCAGCAACAACAACCACAACAACAGGGACAGGGACAACAACAACCTCAACAACAGCAGGGACAACAGCAACCACAGGGACAACCATTGGGCGGCATCTCTGACTTTTTGCAACGCGACGATAAGGCCGCCGCCTCCGGCTCCCCTCAACAGGCCCAAGTCGCTCCAAACCAACAGCCAGGCCAATTCCCAATGCAACAGAACTTGTACACTTATGCAGGCTACGGTCAATATGGCCAGGGCCAACAGCAACAAGGACGCCAATGGTACAATTGATGACTATTTTATAAACCCTGTAAATGTAATTTAATATTCAGTCCATCCCTGATGTCCTCTCTTCTTTTACCAGAAAAGAAGCGCACTAGTCGTTGATCAAGTTTCTTCTTTTCGAGAAAAGAAGCTACTCCTCCAAATCCTAGCCTAGAAGCGTGTTTTCTGGGGGCACGCCCCCAGACCCCCTGGGCTCGCTTCGCTCGAGGCGATGGGTAGCGTGTTAATTCTTTCTATTCGTTGGAGCCTCGCAGAGCCACTGGGATGTAGGGGGCAGGCACCCTGCAGATGCTAGCCCAGAAGTGTGTTTTCCAGGGGCATCCCCCCAGACCGTGTTCCCGCAGGAAGACAACCTACTTCTTCTTTTCCAGAAAAGAAGCAAAAGCGTTTGTTCCGCTTCGCGGAAGGGAATAATCATCGATATAGTATTTGTTTTTCAAACAAGCAAAAGGCCGATTCTGTCAGTATTATAGGAAGAAGAAAATTTCACCTACATGTAGTTTATTTGGTACGGAGACTTCATAGGAATACCTAGTAAGATAAACGTGGAACCATACGTGTTTTCCAGAAAGACAGTTTTCTGTGAGTAGCGTAACTAACACTTCTGCTGCTTCGATCCTCACTGGAAAGAAGAAGAAGAGCGTGCGATTCATCATGAAACTAGTTGTGATATGCTTTAGATTTTTCTACAGTGAAGTTAAGAGGTTATTTTGTGTAGTTGTGGGTTTAAATTATTAGTGTAGAGAGGGATGACCAAGCCATTACGTCACTATGGGAGAGAAAGAGATATTCCTAAAAATAGAATGACGATATATAAATAGGGAGGCACTCCCATTCTGTTCTTCTCTTCCGCGATTATTCCAATCTTTTCCCCACAAGTTATTTCACACCAAAACCAACTAGTTTTGAACTTGGTGTATTTCTCACGATGTCTAGTTATTCAACCACGGGTGACATCACCACTGGTGGCAAAACTTAGAAATAAGTGGGTATGTAACGAGTGTCTGAAAACCTAATATCCTTTAGCGCTGTCAGTTCGTATGGCTAGAAAACAGCAGCGTATATATGGGATATAGCGGGTACTGCCCCCCCCCAAGCAAAAAAGATAAACCCATAAAGCAAATACTTTATAAGAAAAGGGCATCAGGGAAATAGAACGCTTTTTTTAGCATAGATCTTCCGCGAAGCGGAACCACGGGGGTCTGGGGGCTTGCTGCCCCAGGAAAAAACCAGATTGATTGAGGACGAGATTAGATCTAGGGGTTTTATTGAGTCTATAAGAATATCTAAATTTCGACGCCGACACGTTCCTTAGCGAGCATGTCGACGAGGAGTTGAGAAGGCTTGTTAGATTGGCCTTGCTTATAAGCACGGATATCATCGAGGTACTTGTCGAAGAGGAAGGCAGAGTCCAATGGGCCACCCTTAGCTTCTGGATGGAATTGGGTGGAGAAGATTGGACGGGAGACGTGGTACATGCCTTCGTTTGACTGGTCGTTCAAGTTGATGAAGTATGGCTTGAGGTAAGATGGGAGAGTGGAAGCATCGACTGCATAACCGTGGTTTTGGGAGGTGATGTGGCATTTACCAGTGGTCATGTCAAGGGCTGGGATGTTGTGGGCACGGTTACCATATCTCATCTTGATGGACTTTCCGCCAGCGGCAAGGGCAAGCAATTGGTGGCCCAAACAGATACCGAAGATTGGTCCGTCGAAGGTCTCCATGGTCTTCTTGAGGTGGTAGACAGTGGAGGAGCAGTGGGTTGGGTCACCTGGGCCGTTGGAGATGAAGAGACCGTCGAAGTGGTGCATGATCTTGTGAACTGGGTAGTCGTATGGGAACACAGTGACAGCCATACCGCGGGAGACAAGGGATCGGAGGATATTTTCCTTGACACCGCAATCGATCACAGCAACGTGGAAATGTTCACCTTCAGCAGTTGGCGGGGCGGGGATGTGGAAAGGCTCCTTGGTAGACACCTTGTGGACCAAGTTGATTTCACCAGGGTCAATAAACGCCTCATCTTCGTCCGCATCGTATTCCTCGCCAACAGTGATTCTGCCCAACGAGGAGCCCTGCTCACGGAGATAGGTGACAATTGCACGAGTGTCAACACCGGTGATGGCAGCAACACCCTCACGGGTGCACCAGTCACCAAGCGACTCAACGGCGGTCCAATGAGAGTAGCGAAGAGCCACGTCGGCAACAACAACACCAATACACTGGATATGAGGAGATTCAAAATAACGGAGCAAGTTGAAGTTGTCCCGCGCAGCAGAAGGGACACCATAGTTGCCCATGAGTGGCTGAGTGAAGACCAAGATCTGGCCTCTGTAGGAGGGATCGGTCATCGACTCAGGATAGCCCACCATACCAGTAGTGAAGACTGCTTCACCAGAAACATTCTTGTTGGCACCAAAGGACTTGCCGTGGAAAACTGGGCCATTACGCAGAGTGAAGGTAGCAGGCATGGCAGCTTGCGATGAAGCAAAGCGACGCCCAACGATGTTGGCCGCTGCTGGCTTAAACATATGAGAGGAGGAGACTTGAAGCAATTTGAGCATGATTTAGTGCTGGCTGGTTTTCCAGATGTGATCAGATAGATAGTCTTGACAAGTGAAAAGGGATACGATCATTCAATGGAAGTGTTTAAAAACAATACCAAAAATTGGTAAGCTTGAAAAAAAGTGTTGCAACTGCGATTGAGGAAGAGCGAAAAAAAAAAAATCCTCGCCAGGCAAAAAAAAGAGTCAACCAACGGTCGGTGTCCCGACTCCGATTTTTCCGGCTACTTTTGATATTCCTCAACTCGTCCTCTCATTGGTTGAACCAACCACTTGACCGAGCCCTAGCTGATCATCAATTAACTTTGAGCAACTGGTTGGAACCCTAATGGTCAGATATATTTTTTGGGGGCATGCCCCCAAACCCCCTGGGTCCGCTTCGCGGATTTTGGGTAAGGATAGCTTGTTTTTCTTGCGTTCCATAGATTCGACACACGTTATAATTGTAATTCTGAAGTCTGTTGAAGTAATTGGTCCGACGGAGCAGTTGATTTAACCTCAATTGTACTTCCGGAGGCGTACCCCAGTCTTTGGGTCCGCTTCGCGGAGATTAAGGTAAATAAACATGTCCGCGGACCCTGCGGTCATCTGTTTATATACCAGATCAGGTCTCCCTGCTCTCGACCATGTTTTCCTTTTAAAGCTAATTCTGCTTTCATGAAGCCTTTTCCCGCAAAACGCTGCGCGAAGCGGGCTCACAGGTTTGGTGCTGACCCATTGACCGGATTTGGACGAAATAGCCATCAGGCCCATATGTAGAACATGCTTTTTTATCCCATCCTCCGCGAAGCGGACCCAGGTGGCCTGCGAGCGTGTCCCACAGAAGCGCAAATGTCATTAAAACTGTTTAAAACGTTGTATAAGGACGGTATGGGGTTTCTTCTTGATGCATGTATGCATGAGATAGGAAGGTTAGGGTTTTAGGTATCGGGATGCCGGTGGAGATATTTTTTGGAGTCTGAAATTTCAGAAAGTTGGAGATAGATAGAGATGAAATTTTTGACGACGAATTTTGTGCAATGCGCAGTTAAGGCGTGTTCGAAAACTGGGGATGAGTTTCCGTTGAAGTATTCTGTCGAGAATGCTAGCGAGGATCTGGTGCATCAGGAGGCTGATTTTGATCCTGATTTTATCTTGAATCTAATGCCAAAGTTGCAATGGCATGCATTGGTCGCGGTAGCACGGGATTTGGGCGACGACAGTTTGCCAGAGGACAAGCCATCATTGGAGTTGTTGGATGAGGACGAAAAGAACCTGTTTATTCAGAATCTGCACCGAATGTTGGTGGAGGTAAGTGTTTTTTTGCCTGTATGGGAGTTTGATATACTGACGATTTTTTATTAGACCAAGATCATGAACGGAACTATGACCTGTCGAAATTGCGGGCATGTATATCACATCAAAAATGGGATCCCTAACTTCCTGTTGCCGCCACACTTGGCCAACAATTAATGAATCGAAATCGATCCAGGCTATTAATAGAGCAGGGGTGTATGCATGTCAGGAACCCTGGTCTCGGCCCCTCATATATAAACAAGAGTAACGAAGCAGCATGATCCAGGGAGGAAATTAACCATAATAATATAATAATGAGGACAGCAACAACGGTGCTAGTTTGTCTTCAGTTGGCATTTGTTTGTGGTGACAGCGGAGATTATAAACTAGGCTCCATGGTAGAATATCGCCAACGACGGGATTATAACGAGTCCGAATTGGGCCAACCCCTGAACAGCCAATCGGACTCTTGGAGTGGACACGGGTCTGCAATCACTAGCAGCGAACCTGTGATAAGTGTGTACTATGTGGGTGGGTCAACTTCGCCATATATAGGGGGCCTAACCTCTCCTAGTGGATTGAAGCCAAAGGTCGTGAATCTGGCCAAGGTGGAAACTCATTTCCCTGGATATTGGGGTACCCAACCAACAGTCTATGCATATGATTACCAAACCGTCCTCAACAGCACAGAATTTGAGGTCGATTGTTACTGCATCCGATCTCGCCCATGCTCCTGCGATCAAGTCAACACCACCGACCTGTTTACATACCTAGAAGAAAACACTGGCTCAATCAACTTTGAGCGCTTTTCCAATCATTCACACGTATACCTCAACGGCACTCTAAAAGAGCCGGACCCTCGAAGAACCAACTCGGCGCCACCAACTCCTTTCTCAACCCTCCTTCCTATAGCTTTGTTTATAGCCATGCTCCTTCTTTAAGGTAATACCCATTTTAGCGTCTTGCCCTAGTTGAAGACTTGGTTGTTTCCTGGGGGCACGCCCCCAGACCCCCTGGGCTCGCTTCGCTCAGCTTATGGGAAAGGTTCAATTCTTTCTATTCGTTGAAGCCTCGCAGAGCCACGGGTGCAGGGGGCCAGCCCCCAGCAAAATCCTAACCCTCAAGGGGCACCTTCTACTGGAGAAAGATGAGAACTGGGAGATGACATAGCTACTGCGAACTGGAAGCCTCGCAGAGTTAATGTTTTTAGTTCTTGCTCAAAACAGAACAATGCTGGTTTAGAAGTACCAGCTCAATGCATAATGTTGACGACAAATGGAGAGTAGCCGGTATGCTCACAGGTACTACAAGTTTGAGGACTCGCATTTGGCTTCGTACTTTTTAGGAGGGATACTGGAATAGATCAGAAGTAATAGCACAGTGATCTTGACCATTGCGAACTTTAAACAAAGCCTTTTCCACAGCCTAAGAACAGTTTCCTGGTATGCCCCCAGTAAGATGGCGAGACTACTTCAGACGGAGATGGCCTTAGAAACATTTTGAGTAGAGGACTGAATTTTTGGGTCACGTCTGTCAGGAACGCATGTATCATCAACGTCATAATTTTTATCGTCAACTTCCCTCACACAGATCTTCGAGAGTGTAATCGAGAAGAAAGTCCTGGGGGTTGGTTGTTGGAAAATAGCAATGCCAATCTAAAGCTGTATAAACCGATATCAAGCATCAAACAGGATAGCTTAGTGCATAAGCACCTGGCCATGGTTTGTAAAACGACCGCCTATTTATACTTCTTGTTGGGTGGCGTTGTATTGCGCCCCATCTATTTTTAGAACCTCTAGATCTGACCTCACCACATCAAGCCCCGAATATTAGCGATATTCTCAGCGTCAGGTTATCTACGCAGTAGAAGCTCTAATACCAACTTTCTACTTAGTTCTTCGCTTTTCCAAAAAGCATAAAGCGTTCTGATACGCGAAACATTTTAACGGGTGAACAAGTAGAGAATTGCATTCAAAAGAACAATCCTAAATGATAATATATTGTTAATGTTCTTTCTTTTTCCAGAAAAGGAAGCAAAAAGCGTTGTTCTGCTACGCGGAAGTGGACGAAGGGTTACACTGCTAATCGAGGCTTCGCAGGGCGTCCCCTTTGGTTCTTTTCTGAAAAAGAACAATTCCCAAAAAAGGAAAAGAACATTTTTCAAACAACATGTTTCCAAATGCCTTCTTTTTCAAGAAAAAAAAGCAAAAAGCGTTGTTCCGCTGCGCGGAAGCGGACAAACAATTACTGTTAGTTGAAGCCCTGCAGGGCGTCCCCTATTGGTTCTTTTCGGGAAAAGAACAATCCTCGAACAACACATTCCCCAAATTCCTTCTTTTTCTAAAAAAAGAAGCAAAAAACGTTGTACCGCTGCGCGGAAGTAGATTCACTGTTGATTGAGGCCCAGCAGGGCGTCTCCTTTTGGTTCTTTTCGGGAAAAGAACAATCCTCAAACAACTCCTTTCCGAGAAAAGTAGCAAAAAGCGTTGCTCCACTGCGAGAAAGTATACAAGGACATAACTGTTTATTGAAGCCCCGCAGGGCGTCCCCTTTTGGTTCTTTTCGGGAAAAGAACAACCTGGGCCTAACATACGTTCTGGTTGTGTAAGGCTGCATGTATGTAAATCTAGTGATGTGGTTGCCATGGCAACGAGTCTGTTGACGTACGGCTGGACGGTCGTACCACGTAATTAAGGCAAGTGTATATGTAGCCACATGTAGGTTTATAAGCTAGTTGGAGGAATAAAGGTGCAGGAACAGCGAGCTGAGGCTGAGGCGGGCGTTTAATTGGCGGGGATCAATGTTTGTTGTCGCGTGTAGTGTGCGCTCCTGCATGCATATCGCAAAACGTGAGTGTGAGTGTGTATAGGTCCTCCGCCCATCACCACCACCATATATAGGAGCGGACATAAATACACACTAGACTACTGACGATGCCGCCCCAGGGACCACGGTCGCCGCGCACGCCTATGGGCAGTCAGAAGCGGCGTTCAATAAAGGCGGGGTCCACGTACTCGTCGCCTGTTCCCGTGCTGGACTCGTCTGCGCGTTATGCAGTGTCCTCGTCGTCTCCGAGCATCACCAACGAGTCCGATGAGCAGCAGCAGCGGCCTAGACAGTCGTCCTCACCGTCCATAGGCCGTCGGTCCAAGGACATTGACGATATTGAGGCCATGCCTGCTGACCACCACGTGAAGATCGTGTGTGTGGGGGACGGTGGGTGCGGGAAGACCTGTCTCATGGTGACCTACGCCCATGGGACCTTTCCAGAGACATATGTTCCGACGGTGTTTGAGAACTATCTGACCAAGGTGCGGGCGCCTTCTGGCAAGATTGTTGAGTTGGCATTGTGGGACACTGCTGGTCAGGAGGAGTATGATCGGCTCAGGGCCCTGTCGTACCCCGAGGCGAACGTGCTTCTGGTTTGTTTTGCCATTGACCAGCCCGCCTCTTTAGATAACGTCTATGACAAGTGGATCCCAGAGATTGCGCACCATTGTCCTGGCATTCCCTTCATCATAATTGGGCTCAAGACAGACCTGCGCTCAGACATGACCAGTCTGCAACACCTTAAGTCCAAGGGCCAGCGGCCCATCACAACCGAAGAGGGCAAAAAGGTGGCCCAGCAATGTGGGGCGTTTAAATACATGGAGTGCTCTGCAAGGGCCGGCACAGGCGTTGCAGAGATCTTCAATCAGTCTATATCAATCGTCCTCAACGACAGACCCCTACGCAAGGTGTCCGGCGCAGACTCAAAGAAAGAATACCCCCGGCCGCCGGCCCACTCAATCACACAAACTGACCCGACAATCCATAGCCAACCCCCAGTACAACAGCCTCCAAAGAGGAAGAGAAGAAAATGCATCATCCTGTAATTTATACTTACATAGACGACCACCACGACTACTATCTTAACACCAACATGGTTTTCTACTACTATCCCACGACCCCCACAGTACGTTAGTGGTATTCTTCTTTTCCAGAAAAGAAGCAAAAGCGTTAGTTCTGCTTCGCAGAAAACAAATTGCAAGGACCAAAAACATTGGCCCTGCGGGGCTTCAGCTGGTTGAAAGGGAAAAGCATACAACCTCCGAACAAACCTTGCTTCTCTGTAAGACACTGATGTTCTTTTTTAAAAAACCAAAAACATTAGCCCTGCGGGGCTTCAACTTCCACAGAGAAGAACAACGCGTTTCGCTTCTTTTTCTGCAACTTTTTGGAGGCCAGCCCCCAAACCCTCGCGGTTCCGCTTTGCAGAAGGTTTTGGCCCTGACCCAGAACTGGGAGGCCAGCCCTCTACGCCCTTGTGGCTCTGCTAGACTTCAACGAATAGAAAGAATAGAACACTACCCATAGCCCCGAGCGAAGCGAGCCCAGGGGGTCTGGGGGCGCGCCCCCAGAAAAAACTCGATCTGGGTTAGCTAACCCCCTGCACCCTCGTGGCGCTGCGAGGCTTCAACAAATAGAAAGAATAGAACACTACCCATAGCCTCGAGCGAAGCGAGAGAAAGAAAAAAGTATAATAACGTACCAATATTTTCTCTTACTTGATGTACCACTGATATCTGTATATTATGTATTTGCTCAGGAGTAAATTGATTATTAGTATTATTATTTACAATAAGGTGAGACCAGTGATAACAAACAACCCAAATGCAACAGTAATAAGGACCAAAATTATGATAGGTAGTTCCTCATGGTGAATGAACGATAGAAAGCGGGGCATGATGTAAGAGAGGGATGTTGAAAGGAGTCCAAATTGAATGAAATAGTTCAGATTCGTTGCTTTTTTACGTATATTTCGCGCCGTTCAGGGGTTGAACGCAGGTGCTTTCGACAGGGTTAAACGAGGTGAAGAAAGAAAAATTAAAATGTTGGACTTTGTGGCTTAACGGCATGCAGGTCGGGCATACTCCGATGGGAGATTATTAGGCCACTGGGGTTGATCGCGCTTACCCGGATACTAAAGAGAAACGCGCGTTTCTCGCTACTGCTGGGTGGGAAATTCGGTGAATCTCTTCTCTCTGAAATACTATCTGCTCCTGAGAGCGCGCACGCGGAAGCGTGCTGCTGGCACCATCAGAAATCAGCCGGGCCTCGGCCCGGCATGGGAACGGTGCTGCGAGAGATTGGCCGTGGTTGGCCTTGAGTGCAATGCGCGATCCAGTTACGGCTGGAACCCGATACCGATTACAACCCTAGTGGCCATCTTATATACAATCAACCCTTTTTTTGCCCTCGATATATAGCTGCAGGCTAGCTTGAACGATCGAGCGCGCTAGCTATATATATATATATATAGTATACGCGCGCGCGCGTATATGTATACGTTGAACAAAAAGAGCCGGCCCAAAACTCCGCGCCGCGAAGCGGACACAGCTAGGGGGTCTGCATGGGGACTTGCCCCAGAAAAGGTTTAATTAGGTACTTCATATAGCGCCTTGTACTGTTCTTTTTTAAAAAAGAACCAAAAACATTAACTCTGCGAGCCTTGAACGAGTTAACGTTGAATATCAACTCAAAACCCCGCGAAGCGGACCCAGGGGTCTGGGGGCTCGCCCCCAGAAAAGGTTAATATACGCGAACGAGTACTAACGGCAATTACGTTAAATATGTTTATTATTATGAGGACACACAGTTCTGAAGCGCCAATGCTGCATCTATACCTCCCAGACAATTTGGGAAGGAGCCGTTGTGATAGTGGAGTTTGTAGACACCGCTTTTTCCCAAGGCACATAGCCAAAAGGTGTTCTCGCTGGCATGATTTATGTAGGCTGTCCCGGGGAAGAACTTCCATTGTTGGTCAATTGGGTTTGGCGACGTCTCGAGTGCATATGTTGTGTCGTTGATGTAGACATAGCGTTCTTGATTGTCGTTCAACAAGATCAAGTTGCCCTCATTGATCTTGAAGTCCGCGCACGGCCTTCCTCCTTCATTGATGACAAAACCGTGTTCAGGCGAAAACAGAATGTTTCGATTATTAACATACGGAATCCCATTGTGGATCGCACTGAATGTAAATGCCTCACAAACACCCCCAAACAAAACACCCATGAAAATGTACAGCTTCATCGTATGCTAGCTTGTATGAACCAAGTAAATGCAGCGTGCAGTACTGGAGACTTTATACTTTAAGCAAATACAGCAACATCCCGCGTATTAAACCTTAACCAAGATGCCGTCCAGACCAAAAATATATATAGCAGCAACAATTATGGCCGCACCTTTCAACAGCTTCATAACAAAAATCGCGATGTTAACTTGTCGTCTGATTTTCTTCTTTTCCAGAAAAGAAGCAAAAGCATTAGTTCTGGTTCGCAGAAGAAAACGCAACCAGCCCTCAACAATTCGCCCCATGATATACCTCTACCGAGAAAAGAGGTAAAACAGCAGTTCTGCTTCGCTCAAAAAACACAATCAGCCCACCAACAGTCATCTGATGATATACTTCCACTTATATCAAGAGAAGAGATAAGACAGTCTTTCTGCTTTGGAGACAAGATCCAGGGTTGCTTTCGTTTTCCAGATAAGGAGCAAAGGAATTCTGTTATTACCCAGAAGAAGGAAAAACCAAACCCAACACTCATCTTATTTATGTCTTCTCCATAAAGGCAAGGGAATTCTGCTCTTGCAAGTTGATGGACCACCCTGGAATAAAACCGATTCAAATATATATGTAGACAAAGGCACCATCCATGGTCGTGAAGTTACGCCAAATGCCTTTCTCGGGCTTAAAAAATTCTCAAATGGTAAGAAAGAAAAACGACAAACGTAGAAATACAACCGATATCACATCATATGCCGATAAGTGCCATTGATCACATACTTCTTTTATAAAAGGGATCAAAACTATTCCTCCGAGGCTTTATTCGGGAACCGTATTGCCCTAACACCATTCCTGCAAGATTCAACTTGTTATAATAGGCGATTTGCGTATCAAACCGCCATTTACCAGTGATTTCAATCGGCGCCACCTCAAGGTACAACTAAACCTCTCCAGAACTGAATATCCAACTTAACCTCGGCGAAGCCGACCCAGAGGGTTTTGGGGAGTGCCCGCAGAACACACTTCGTCGTTGATTTGGTGTTGTTTAAAAAAAGAACCAAAAAACATCTGCGGGCCTCAGCATGTTGTAATTTCGGCGAAGCCGACCCATACCCCAGAAAACACTTCATTATTGATCTGAAGCTGTTCTTTTAAAAGACAGAACCAAAAACACTGGCCCTGAGGGGCTTTTTTTTTTGCTTTAACTTGTTGTAATTTCGGCGAAGCCGACCCTGGGGGTCTGGGGGCGTGCCCCCAGGAAACACCTCGTTGCTGATTTATATTGTTCTTTTTCAAAGAAGAACCGTAAGACATAGGCCCTGAGGGGCGTTTTTTTTGCTTTGACTCGTTGTAATTTCGGCGAAACCGACCCTGGGGGTCTGGGGGCGAGCACCCAGGAAACACCTCGTTGCTGGTTTATACTGTTCTTTTTCAAAGAAGAACCAAAACATTAGCCTTGCGGGGTTTCAGCTCGTTGTAATGTTCGGCGAAGCCAACCTCTGGGGCTCTAGGCGCGTCGTCAGGTACACCTTTCTAATTGGACTTGTGTTGGGTTTCATCATTTTCCGAAGACGCGGGTCTGGGGTCTTTCACACCGTCGTAGAAGTTACTCCAGAGCTCGCCAACGGATTCAAACTCCTTTCCGACAGAATTGACTCCTTCGAGGGAGCGGTTCAACGCGTTGAGGTTGGCAAGGACGTGTTCCATGTTCTACAAGAAGTTAGTGATCAACCAATTAGGATTCCAAGATACACGTACGACTGAGATGTCAGCAATCAGCGCGTCACGCTGCTTTTCAAAGTAACTCCGTCCGTCAGAGGTCGATTTGCTCATATTTGATGGTGGTGTTGTGGAGTGGGAGGTGGGAGCTTTATATAATTTTTTGAGCCTCACACTATCACACATCGACCTAACGCTATTTTAATTATAGGATATGTCGTTGGCGGACGAGCTGCTGGCTGATCTGGACAGCGGAGATGAGGGGATGGAGATGAACGGGGAGGATGTGAAGCTGGAGGACGAGGAGAACGATAGGATGGACGAATCACACGATACTCAGCAGCCGAGGAGCAGCGAGATCGCCAGTTTGAGCACATTAATGGATAAACTGGAGCCACTGTTACGGCGGATAGAAGAGGATTTGCAACAGGGAGATTTGAAAAAGGGCGACTTGCAGGGAAACATTATGCATCATCCAACATACAAGTTGCTAGTGGAGGCGAACGATTATTCGGTGGACATCGACAACGAGATTATCGCCATACGCGATTACATCAAGAATCTGTATAAGAAGCGTTTTGCCGAGCTGGATCAATTGGTGCCTGGTGCGGTGGACTATGCCAGAGCCGTCAAGATCATAGGCAACAACCTCCAGAGCATTAGTGAAGAGTTGAAGACGTTTCTCCCCGGCGCAACCTTCATGATCATTACCATGTCTGCATATGAAAACAAGGGCAAAGAGCTCTCTCCACACGAGTTGGAACAGGTTCTACAGGCGTGTGACTTACTATTAAGATTTGATGACGCAAAACACCGCATTACGTCGTTCGTTTCTCACCGACTATCTGTCTTTGCACCCAACGTCACCCAGATCGTGTCCTCGCACACCGCCGCCCAGCTGATGGGCTTTGCGGGTGGATTGAGTGGGTTGTCCAAAATGCCCAACTCCAATGTTCCGGCATTGGGTGCCAAAAGACAGGTCAGTGCAGGGTTTGGACAGACGACGACTCGTCAACAGGGCTTCTTATACCATTCCGAGCTCATTCAGTCAGTCCCACCTGACCTACGCAAAAAGGCCATGAAAATGGTATCTGGAAAGCTGGTTCTGGCTGCACGCGTTGACTTGTCGCATTCTATGATGGACGGGTCCCGTGGCCTGGAATGGCGCAAGGAGATCAATGAAAAGCTGGAAAAGATGGTCGAGCCGCCAGAAAATAAGCCTTCCAAAGCCCTCCCCGTTCCGGAAGACAAAAAATCAAAGAAACGCGGAGGAAAACGCATTCGCAAGTTCAAAGAACAATTCCAGATGACAGAGCTTCAAAAGGCCCAGAACCGCATGGCCTTTGGCAAGGAGGAAGAGGAGGCCGTGGGCTATGGCGAAGAGTCCATTGGCTTGGGCATGGCCGGTATCAAGGCCTCAACAGGAAACGTTCGCAACGTCCAGCTGGACAACAAAACCAAAGCCAAAATGTCCAAGGGCATGCAGGCCCGTGTCCAATCCCTTAAATCCTTGGGAGATGAAACCTCTGGTACGCAGAGCTCCCTAGCATTCACCCCGGTCCAAGGAATCGAACTCGTCGCCCCGACCCAACCAAAACAGTCATCAACCGAAAACAAATGGTTCAACAACGGCACATTTACTAACGTCACATCTTCCAAAAAATCCGACGGTGAATTCACCCTCCCTAATAAACGAAAACTAGACCTCCCCGGCCCAGATCCAAAAAAACCAAAGGACAAATAAACCTCAGTTTCGCGGAGCTTTTAGGTCTGGATTCGGCTTTGAAGTCGTTAGATAGCAAACTGTAATAGAGAAAGCACCTACTCCCAAGAAAACAACTACTGGGTTATGATTTGAAACCCCCGTGACTCTGCGAGGCTTCAATGAATAGAAAGAATGGACACTACCCATAGCCTCGGGCGAAGCGAGCCCCGGGGGTCTGGGGGCACGCCCCCAGAAAACAACACCTGGGTCAGGTTTTGAGGGGACCAGCCCCCTGCACCCCCCTGGCTCTGCGAGGCTCCGTAGAATAGAAAAAATGGCCCTCTGCCCAAAATTTCGAGCGAAGCGAGCCCAGGGGTCTGGGGGCCTGCCCCCAGAAAACCGAACCCGTGACATAATTGCAGGGGGACGGGACGAGCCCTCTTCTCCCCGTGGCTCTGCGAGGTTCCAGTGAATAGAGAAAGAGCTCATTACCTCTCAAGGGAAGTGATCCCTGGGGGACCAGGAAAAATCATTTTGGAAGCACTTCTTTCCCCAACTGTAAGAAGATTGTTAGGCTAGTGTATAGGCGACACGCCCCAAAGCCCCGGTCGGCTGAGCCAAACTTAGTATAACCTATAGTACTCTGTGAAACGGGGCGCCGGCTACACTTTACTTCTTTTAAGGAAGAGAAAGAAGATTGTTAGACCGATTGATATATTAGAGGCATGTCTTGGCCTTCGCTGGATTTTGGGTAACGAAACAAGGCTACTTCTCATGGCGAACTTGTTCCTACTTATACTATTGCCCAACCCCCTTTATTATGTAATCAGCTCGCAGCAAAAGCTGTCACGTGTGTAGTCCACTATGGGGATAATGAGTTTTGTCTACAGGCTCTGTGGGACGGATCGGCCGAAAAATTGTGTATAGCCAGGCATCCCGCGAAGCGGGACGACGCTTTTTGCTTCTTTTTCTGGAAAAAGAAGAATACTACGAACGATGTATTGCAGTCTAAACAAGCCCCATCGGCTTTGCTTAGTTGCGGCCTTTCGCGAAACTGACCACTGGTCTTTACTTCTGTTACAGGGATGAGGAACACAGGACTGTGGAATACACGCTTAATTCACGTCTACTTGGTTAGAATGGTAATATGGGGTTAGTAACGGGCGGAGTGAGAGATGTGTTCGAAGTGAGTCTCTCTGAGCTACGCTCTTTGCTTCCTTTTATGGACAAGAAATACTTTTCGCTTTGGGGGTCTGTTTATCCAACCAACGTGTCAGCGACTCTCCAGACATGCAAAGAGTTGTCGTCCGCGGCGGAGGCGAGGGTCCATGGTGAGGATGGGTCCCAGGCTACCGCGTTGACCGAGGCGGTGTGCCCGCCATGTTTGAACAAAAGCTCCTTTTGTGATCCGATTTGGCTCGCGTCCCAGATGTTGACAGTGTGGTCTTCTGACGCAGTGGCCAAGATAGTAGAGTGGTATGGACTCCATTCGAGTTCAACGATTGGTCCAGTGTGTTCAGCTAATGTATGGACCTTTTCTCCGGGCTTTCGAACGTCCCAGAGACTGACCATTGCGTCTTCTCCTCCCGTGGCCAGAAGATTTGAGTTTACTGGGTTGAACTGCAGACAGATTGCCGACTGAGAGTCGGAGATCATCGACGTGTGGTCGTCCTGCGACCGCGTGTCGTGGAGCTGGATCTGGCCGTCGTCAGAAACAGAGCCAAATAGATTCTCGTCATGCGGATGCCACTTAGCCTCGTTTACGACGGCGGAGTGGGACGTGAACACACGTGAAGGACGGATGACGCGGTCGTCCGGTTTGAAGGACTCTACCACGTCCCACAATGCAATATTAGCGTCTTCAGCGGCCGTGAGGAGGTGACCGGCCCTTTTGGTGTTCCACGACAAGCCGAACCCCTGCTCTTGGTGGAAGTCCAAAACAATGTCCGGCTTGAAGTTCTGCGTAGGGTCCGAGGGGTGCTTGGTCCGATCAAATATGTAGCACCGTCCGTTGGATGCAAGAGTTGCAAAGAGATCAGGATTCTGCGGCATGTACCGAGCACGATTCACCTCCCCAGCAGAGTGATTAATCTTGTGAGTAATGCTAACGTTGGTCCCCGTGTTTTGATACTTTGCCACCTCCTCTATGTCGGCATAATAATCCTTCGTATTTGGCGTCTCCGTCGACCATGTGTGTGTCACTTGGGCTATCCGCAGAAATTCGTCTCCATTCCCAGTGGTATGAGTGCCTAACAGCAGCCGCTTCACCCAGGTGCTGGTATTCTCCTTCTGATCCGTAGACGTCTCGACATCCGGAAGCCACTGCACCGTCAGCGATGGCCAAGGAATACTCGCTGACAGAAAAAAGTCATACAAATACGCAGCATTCTTTTTCCAGTTCTTATATCCTAAAATCCCGTTAGAACTGAACCCAACAAAACTCCCCTTCAACCTTGCCGGCAAATATTGTTCTGTTTCAAAAAAGAACCAAAAAACATTACCTCTACGAGGCTTCTATTTGTCCAACCTGTGCTCTTCTTTTTCTTTTTTGGCTCTTGGCTTCAGTATTGTTCTTTTAAAAAAGAACCAAAACATTAGCTCTGCGAGACTTCAACTCGCTGAATCTTTTCTGTTAAACAGCCGTTGATTCAGTGTTGTTCTTTTTGAAAGAGAACCAAAACATTAGCTCTGCGACGACTCCTGTATAAAAAGAACTGCAAGCAGTGAGAGAACCCAACCCTGCGGATAAATAATTCCTTTTCCAAGAAATTGAATCAAAAACTTCATAACTGTAACGATTCAATTCGTTGAACATGGTGTTAACCCATACCTCGGCGAAGCCGACACAGGGGGGTCTGGGGGGCGTGCCCCCAGAAAACCCCAGTTATCGTATTCTCCTTTCCAAAGAAAAAGCTTTTTGCCTAATTCCAGGAAAAAAGACTGTATAAGCCGACAAGTTGCGTCCGAGATATGAACTCCTGACCTAATAGGTCTATCCCCAAGCCACCAGAGCTTTGGGATACTCTTTTCCTCGACAATTGTGTTCAAGTTTACCGTAATTTGAACAAATAGAATATCAGGATTTGCTGGGGGCACGCCCCCAGACCCCCGTAGCTCTGCGAGGCCCCGTGGGGTTGTCGCGGAACCTTCTTCAAAGCAGAAAAAAAAAGATTTTTCCTTTTCCTGGAAACTTATTGCGGAAAAGAAGAAAATGGAAACCGTAACTTGCTCGCAGTGTTCTGTTCATTCTATACGTTGAAGCCTCGCAGAGCCACGGGGGTGCAGGGGGCTGGCCCCCTGCAAACCTAACTGTAAATAGTGGATCTCCAAATCATCAACTTTGCAGAACAAACCGTTCGCTTGTTTTTCAGAATCACCGGCCGGTCACGAATCCCAATTGGGGGGACAAAACCTTGGTTTGGGGGGAGGGGGATGAATACTTACTTGTAATGGCCTGTAGTTCTTCTGCCGAAAGCTCAGGCACGTCCACCGGCGGAGGAGGTTGTTCGTCCATCGTCATTGAAGAACGTGTCGTCTTCGTGTATCGGTGATGAGGCTACAGTTGGTTAATTAATTTGTAGTGGAGGAAACGCGTGTCGCGTTCTACACGCGTCAATTAAAATTTACCTGCATACATGCAAATGCATATCCTTAAATCCTTTAATCCTTGTTTTTAATTTAATTCTTCCCGTGAGAATCGACCATTTTATTTTTCTTTCCCCACTGGGGGGTTCTGCGAAGCGGAGCAATGCGTGCTGCTTCTTTTCCTGTAAAAATAACTGTACCACTAGGGCAGTTCAATTGACCTTTTTGGTGGCAAGCCCCGAGCGTGAAACAACCGTTCGAATGTGGATCAACTAGTTTTAATCAAACTCGTATAGCATTTAATGTTCATTTTTATTATGTTTTGTATACAACTGCTGGAAAAAATTATTATTCTACGTACTATCAATAAATATGGAAATAAAGTTGTCCCTTGGTCCGCGGACGGCTCATGGGCTAAAAATACCTTCCGCTAAGCGGAACAATGCATGCCAAATACCTTTTTCATCCTTTTCCGGAGAAGAACGTTACCGCTATTACAATTACCAACCTCATTTGTGCAAGAAGAGTACCGCTTGATCATCCAACCTTTCTCTTTCGCGGACAAGCCTCAAATCCATCTAGTTCCGAATCGCAGAAGAATCATGGACACAGACACCTTCTGCGAATCGGAACAACGCTTTTTGCTTCTTTTTCTGGAAAAAGAAGAATACCACAGAACCAATTGAGTAAGCAAGTGCTTTCTAGTAGGCTGGAGGCGGGGGCCGGGGGCGAGTGTGTCGGAGACCGGGGTACCGACAGCCGACAAGGCTTGTAGTTTAGATCCCAACGGCGGACGGACGGGGGTTCGTTTGTAGCTCCGGCAGTAGCAGCATTATAAGAAGCAGTATGGCGGAGGCGGCAGAAGATGTTATTCTGAGCGAAGCGAGCGATACAGAGACAGACACCGAGGAAATCAGTGGAGTTGAGAGTCCGCCAATTATAATCCAGGTGTCGCGATCCACCGTCTCGTTGCTGACCTCGTGTGCAATCAATCTTTTCTTGCCCTTTATTAACGGCATGATGCTTGGTTTCGGCGAAATTTTTGCCCACGAACTCGGATTCCGATGGGGCTTTACAGGTGCCCGAGTAAGTTCCCGTATTCCTTCACCTCGTGCCCTCATATTAACAACTCTTCTAGGTCCTACCCCGAAAACACAGAAACGTTAACGTTCAGCGCGCTGACTAAATGTAAATAGATATACGCCTATTATAGATGCATCCCTAAATTAACCCCCGTTCATGCATGAGCCCCAATTTATCTGTCTAGCGCCTCTAATCTTGGGGGAACACCCCCAATCCCCCGTGGTTCCGCTTCGTGGAAGAGTTGGAGCCCAGAACTCTTCTTGCGAAGCAGAACAACTCGTTTTTTGCTTCCTTTTCTGAAAAAGAAGAATTCCACCGATTATTTGAATTATTTTTGGGGGCACGCCCCCAAACCCCCGTGGTTCCGCTTCGCGGAAAAGTTGGAGCACAGAAGTTTATCACGACTGGACAAAAATATGACACAGCGAAGCTCGAAGTGCGCCAAATCAAACAATCTAGTAGCAGGCAGTTGGAAGCAACCCAGGCTACGTCACAGCAGGCTGATTCTTCTGAATCCGGGTCTGACTGAGTCGCTAAAGCGGAGATGATGAGTGGAAGCAAAGAGACAAACAAGTGCAAAAGCACACGAAAAGAAAAGAACAATTAGAAATAAATTTATGTATTGGGGCAAGAGTCTGGCATGGTCTTCGTGACTTATTCCAGGTTTAACTCCGAGTGGGTGCGCCTGGCGACTCTATAATAAACTGATTAAATGTCAAAATGTCAAATGGAGCACAGAACTCTTCTTGCGAAGCAGAACTAACGCGTTTTGCTTTTTTCCGGGAAATGAATCTTCAAATAAACAATAAGAATGAACACTACCCATACTCTCTAGCGAAGCGAGCCCTGGGGTCCGGGGCGTGCCCCAGAAAAAACCCCACGCAAAAACTTTCGTTAAATCTATTACATTAAAGTCCCGAATGTCGAGAGAGGATTATATATCAAAACATTATATATCGATAATTCAAGCATTTGAAAGTGTCGATAATATTGTGGTATACGTGGCGCCGGATTTCCACCATGGTATTATGGTTGTACAGGGAATCTGACATCTGAGCTCAATGGGCTGACCAACGAAGTGAATAGACCCGAATGAGTAAAAAACCTGCACAAGCTTGATCTCAAAACAATAGCTGGGATTACGGGAGAAAACCATCAAGGAGCATTCACCTTAGTTTAGGAGGCCAGGGAATGCTGAGAGAAATGTCGCCACTGCCTGCAGGCCCTGTTTGCAGCTGTCGCAGGGACTTTCTTCTTTTCCAGAAAAGAAGCAAAAGTGTAGGTTCTGCTTCGCAGAAGAGAGTTGGTACCCAAACTTCGGCGAAGCCGACCCAGGGGATCTGGGGGCGTTCCCCCGGAAAACACCCCCACGCAGAGACCTAAAATCTTTAGCGTCAAGACAGTCGCTTGAGGTTATAGACAGGATATGCGCTTAGGACTGAACGCTGGGATCTGACCAAGGAATCTCGGAAATACACTTCAAAAAACCGGTTGGTCTTCGTTCAATAAACCCACTTCTCAGTCAATGCACTCAACCTCTCTTGGGCACATCTCACAATATGTACAAAAATACGGACCGTTTGTTCTCTTTTAAGTAAAAGAACATAAAACAATATGAACCAATATCATTTTCTTTAAAGTCAGATCAGTATTATTCTTTTAGAAAAGAACCAAGAAAGTGACTCTACGAAGCTCGGATTCTTTGAATCAGTTTTGCTCTATTTGAACAAAGAACCAAAAGCATGAACAGTGAAAGACCTCAAATCCTCGACTCTTCTATATGTACATACAAGAACACCAAAACTCTCTGGACAGCTTTGCAGACTTCTCTCCCAGATCCAGGCGTGCCCCCAGAAAACCACTCTTGGGTTAGGATTTGCAGGGGACCAGCCCCCTGCACCCCCGTGGCTCTGCGAGGCTCAAACAAATAGGAAGAATAGACCACTACCCATAGTCTCGAGCGAAGCGAGCCCAGGGGGTCTGGGGGCGTGCATCCAGAAAACCGCACTTGGATTAGGATTTGCAGGGGGCTGGCCCCCTGCACCCCCGTGGCTCTGCGAGGCTTCAACGAATAGAAAGAATGGCCCAGGGGGTCTGGGGGCGTGCCCCCAGATATCCACTATTTAAGATTGCAGGGGGCCAGCCCCCTGCCCCCCCCGTGGCTCTACGAGGCTCCAAATAATAGAAAGAATAACTATTACCCATAGTCTCGAGCGAAGCGAGCCCAGGGGGTCTGGGGGCGTGCCCCCAGAAACTGGGTTAGGGTTTATCTCGAATCCGGGTTAGGGTTTGCAAGGGGCCCTGCGAGACTTCTACGAATAGACCCATTACCCATAGCCTCGAGCGAAGCGAGCCCAGGGGGTCTGGGGGCGTGCCCCCAGAAAACCACTCATATAGGTTAGGATTTGCAGGGTGTCTGGGGTCGTGGGCCTTGCAATCACGTGATCGGGTTTAAAAAAAGCTAGCTGCAGGAGGGCAAAGCGGCTAACTCATGAATTGACGGGGGAAGCCGCAATTAATTAATTCGGGAAAGCCGATTGAACGTGTGTTTTGACAGCGCGTGGCGCCACAATTGGCGGAGGGCGGCCGGGGACACCGCCTGGTTGGATGGCGACTGCGTGGGAGCATTCCAGACATGCATTGCATTGCCTGGTTGTGTATGTACGGAAGGGTTGCGAGGAAGAATGGCATTGTCATGTATGCATGGTGTTTGTTTATGCCGGTTAAAATAAAGTTGGCTAATTGCGGGCGAGGGCTTACCCGGCCTGCCGGGACGGTACAGGCGGCAGGTAATCATCGATTGGCTGCATCAATTGGATAGTGCTGGCTGGCCCGCTAGCTGGACATGCGTGTGTGTGGACCGCCTGTGTGTGTGTGTGTGTGTGTGTGTGTGTGTGTCGTCTACAGACGTGGTGTGCTATTTGTTGCGTGTTGCGTTGTTGTGGCAGAGACCCCTGATCTGCGGATGGGCCGGGGTCGGGGGGTTGCGTGCTTCGGCTTCTAGAACGGTAGCGATCGACGGGGAGGCTTCCCCTCTGGGACGTTTGCTTGCTGCGCGCGGGGGCGCGACACACCCGGGAGGTGACGCCTGAGGCTGCGCGCAGCATGCAGGGCGGACATGACAGGTCTCGTCGCAGTAGGCCTTGCCCGCTCGTCTAACTAGCTAGCTAATTTGTGGCCATTGGTGGCCAGCGCGCGATGGCATGGGGCGGCTGGCCTGGCCGGGGGCTCTGATGATGTAACTGGAGATCGATCGGCCGGCTTGCTGCGGGAATTGATTGTCTCGGTGGCGTCATAACCCGATAATGGGGACGTACGGGTCGCAGCACTGTGGGAGGAGGTACCCTGTCTGGGGCTGCGGAATGGCGTCATTGGGGGGGCGCTGGCGCGCTTGGTCGGGAACTATAAAAGGACACGTCTCCCCCCTTTCAATTGCCAGTTTCTTTTAACTACTACACACACACAGACACATACAATGGGAATTGGCGAGAAGATTGCAGACAAGGTCCTCGGCGGAGGCAACAACAATGACAATGACCGCAGAGGCGGTGGCGACAGCTACGGTAGCTCCGGCTACGGCAACCAGAGCAACCAGGGCGGTGGCTTTGGTGGCAGCTCGCACAGCAAGGGCTCCTCTGGCCGACGAGGCTCTGGCTCGTCCTCCTCCTCGTCGGACGACGAGAAGAAGAGCAAGAACAAGTCCGGCAGCAGCGGATTCGGCTCTTCTGGCCGTGACAACAACAGCCACTCCTCCGGCGGCTATGGAGGCTCTTCTGGAGGTTCGTCCTTCGGCTCCTCCGGCCGTGATAACGACAGATCTTCTGGCGGCGGCTACGGAGGCTCCTCCCACGGTAGCTCTGGCGGCTTCGGTTCCTCTGGCAGGGACAATGACAGATCCTCCGGCGGTGGCTTCGGCGGATCCTCTCACGGAAGCTCCGGCGGTTTCGGTTCCTCTGGCAGGGACAACGACAGATCCTCTGGCGGTGGCTACGGCGGATCCTCTCACGGAAGCTCTGGTGGCTTCGGTTCCTCTGGCAGGGACAACGACAGATCCTCTGGTGGCGGCTACGGCGGAAGCTCTGGTGGCTTCGGTTCCTCTGGAAGGGACAATGACAGATCCTCTGGTGGTGGCTACGGCGGATCTTCTCACGGAAGCTCCGGCGGCTTCGGTTCCTCTGGCAGGGACAACGACAGATCCTCTGGTGGCTACGGCGGAAACAACAACTCCTCTTACGGCGGCGGTAACGACAGAGACCGTTTCTAATTTATGTATCTCAATTCATGATCGCTCTGAAACAAACATTCCCTCCCCTGAGGCTTAGCCCCCCCAGAAAAACACAACTGGGTTAGGTTTGCAGGGGGGCAGCCCCCTGCACCCCCGTGGCTCTGCGAGGCTTCAACTAATAGAAAGAATAAACCACTACTCATAGTCTCGAGCGAAGCGAGCCCAGGGGTCTGGGGGCGTGCCCCCAGAAAACCACACCTGGGTTAGGATTTGCAGGGGGCCAGTCCCCTGCACCCCCGTGGCTCTGCGAGGCTTCAACGAATAGAAAGAATAGAACACTACCCATAGTCTCGAGCGAAGCGAGCCCTGGGGGTCTGGGGGCGTGCCCCCAGAAAGCAGGCCTGGGTTAGGTTTGCAGAGGGCCAGCCCCCTGCACCCCCCGTAGCTCTGCGAGGCACCAATGAGTAGAAACAATAAAACACTACCCATAGTCTCGAGCGAAGCGAGCCCAGGGGGTCTGGGGGCGTGCCCCCAGAAAACCATTACGTACGTACTGAGTTAGGAGTTGTAAAGCTGTTTGACAGTTGAGCAAAGTGTTTCCAATATTTGAGCCGTAAGAAAGCCATGTGGTACAATTTTCCTTGCCAAGTATCTTACTGATGTGCAAACTGTTAGATGGCGTAATGTCTGTGGATCTGTATTGGATATGACGTCCAAGTTCTGGATATGTCCTGCCTTGAAGGGTAGGTGATTCATCTTTGTTGTCAGGTTAGCACGGGTGCTTTGAAATATCGTCGTTGAAGCAAGAAAATGATTGGGTATAGGATAAACTTAAACTTTCTGAGCAATATGTAAGTGCCTTCGGACAAAGTACAGTGGACATGTGGATCTATAGAAAATTAGTTCCAAATCTAAAAAAGTCGTCAGCATCATATAGTACCGTTTCTTTTGGGTTCTTCTAATAATTGAGGAATGTTGTATATCGGCCGACAGTGTTCAGTTTTACTTACTTTAGAATCCGCGAAGCGGACAAACGCATTTAGTTCTTTTCTGGAAAAGAACAATATGTCTAAACCCATTCATGTCTATCCTTTCGCGAAGCAGACTAACACTTTTGGCTCTTTTCTGAAAAAGAACAATATTCCAAAAACCTGAGCAATGTATATTGGCTGACAGGGTTCAGTTTTACTTTAGCATCCGCGAAGCAGACAAGCGCTTTTGGTTCTTTCCTGGAAAAGAACAATACGTCTAAACCCATTCATGTCTGTCCCTTCGTGAAGCAGACAAACAATTTTGGTTCTTTTCTGGTAAAGAACAGTGTTTCTAAAACCATGTCTATCACTTCCGCGGAGTGGACAAACGCTTTTGATTCTTTTCTGGAAAAGAGCAAAGGAAGAATGAGAGCGCATTGTAACTAACGAGACTCGCTAGCGAAGATTCCGCGAAGCGGACCCAGGGGGTCTGGGGGCTGGCCCCCAGAGGGTTATATAGAACATGTGGGGGTCAGGGGGTTTATCCGGAGATAATATAATGTAGATTTTGGGAATATTAATTATGATAAGGGTTAGGGTGGAGAGGGTGAGGACTGAATTTTTGGGAGGGAGGGTTAGAGGTTTTGTGGTGTTGCATGAGACGGACGGCACATGGCCTAAGGAAGAATTAGACGAGGAATATGGCCGGGTTTACGCCTGTTAATGCTGTTCGGAGGCCGCCTCCGGGGGCTGCTTCGACGCAGGATTCGAAAGGGAAGGAATCGCAGCACATTAGCGGGGGGAAGAGTGTTGACAAGACGGTGAATGCGAGGAGCGCGGGGAATGGTTCCTCGACGACGACGACATATCCCACGCATCATGTGAATCCGTATATATATCCACAGCAGCGGAGTCGGGCGTATCCGCCGCTGGACATGGCCTCGGTTCGGAAGCGGTCTGACGGGCTGCAGACTGTGGTGAAGACGGATCGACCGTTTGGGTTGACCGAGGCCCCGACCTTTTATCCGACGCTCGAGGAGTTTGGCGATCCGGCGGCGTATCTGGAGAAGATTGCGCCTCGGGGGAAGAAGTTCGGGATGGCGAAGATTGTTCCGCCCAAGGGGTGGGACCCGCCGTTCTGTCTGGACACGGAGATGTTCTGGTTCAAGACAAAGCGCCAGAGCATGAACCCGACGTTGGCGGAACGGGCCGAGAAAGCGTTTGTGGACAGTCTGTACTACTTTCATCGACACACAAACAAGACGCCCATCAACCGTCTGCCGAGCATCGACAAGCGGCCCCTGGACCTGTTCCATCTGCACCAGTGTGTGCAGCTACGAGGCGGCTTCACCGAGGTGTGTCGGAGGAAGCTGTGGGCGCAGATTGGCCGCGAACTCGGCTACACTGGAAAGATCATGACCTCACTCTCTACGTCGTTAAAGCATTCCTACCAGAAGGTCATATACCCCTTTGATCAGTATCTGGAGCGCAACAGCGTCGGTCTGCTCGCCGACGGAATCAGGATCCCCATGTTTGAGGCTCCTGACGAAACAAGCGAGGAAAACAACTCCAATGAGGAGCAGGAGCAGGTGTCGTTGCCCCAGAAACGAGAGCATCCGGACGACGACTCGGACGAGAGGTCTGGGGCGACCAAGAAGCATAAACTAGAGAACGGGACGAAGGTCGCGCGCCGCGTGCGGGGCGACGAACGAAGAGCATCGCAGGTCAAGAACTCGGAGGCGACCCTACATCGGGTCGTTCCGTATAGCGACACTCCGTCGATACCAGACGACCCCACGATCCCACCGTTTGACAACTGGCATGGCGGGATCAACACGATTGGTGATCCGTCGGACAATCTGACAGCGCCAACCTACAATTTACGCCAGTTCCAGCAGAAGGCGGCCTTGTTCAAGGACAAGTACTTTCAGCCCATTCTGGGCGACAAGCCGAAGCTGGAGGAGGAGGATGTTGAGCGCGAGTTTTGGCGTATCCTGTCTGATCCCACGGAAAACATCCAAGTAGAGTATGGCACCGATATCCACACGTCCGTGCAAAGCTCTGGCTTCCCGCAGATTGAGCGGGACGTGACAAACCGCTACTCGCAGGATCCATGGAACCTTAACGTGCTCCCCTTTGTGCACAAAGCCCTTAGTCGCTACGTCGACGCAGACGTCTCGTATCTGGTACAGCCGTTTCTACACATTGGCATGGTGTTTTCATCCAAGAGCTGGCACTTCGAAGATTTCTACTCATATGCATTCAATTACCACCACTTCGGAGAGGCCAAGACATACTATTCGGTCCCTGAAGACCAGACCGAAAAGCTGCGGGAGCTCCTAACAGAAATCATTGGCAAAGACAACATTGACCAAGATCCGTCATTGCTGCTACAGCCAAACCACATGCTCTCCCCAGAACTGTTGATCCAACGAGGAATCATCTGTCATGCCCTGGATCAACGCGCCGGCCAATTCGTCGTCACCTTCCCAAAAGCATACACCTCCCACGTCAACTACGGATTTAACATGACAGAATCCGTCAACTTTTTCCCAGCATTCGATTGGTTGGACTATGGCCTCCAATGCGCCTCCCTCTACCAACAGTTTAATTACCCTCCACCATTCTCTATACAACGACTACTACTAACAACATCCGCAACATCACACAACATCAACATCGCAAAATTGTAAGTATCTTGCTTGCCATCCAACCCTATTTAGAATGAGGCCCTTTTTTGGGGGCACGCCCTCAAACCCCCGGGGTCCGCTTCGCGGAGCTTTGGGTAAAGGTCTGTGGTTTTCTTCTATTATAGAAGAAACAGGTAACGCTTCTGCTTCCCAGAAGAGTTGTTGACTCGGCGGAACACCAGGAACTGGCCAATAGGTAGAGTATCTTGTGGTATTCTTCTTTTTCCAGAAAAAGAAGCAAAAACCGTTGTTCTGCTTAGCAGAAGGGACGTTGACTCGGACATTGGCGCTAGGGGCGTGCCCCCAGAAAGTGGTTACATGGTATTCGGAGGAAACAAAAAGGATTGTTCTCTTCGCAGAATTCCTAAGACCTGACCTTCGGCGAAGCCGACACGGGGGGTCTGGGACATGCCCCCGTAACTTGGTCACGTGGTATTCAGAAGAAGCAAAAAGGGTTGTTCTCTTCACAGAATTCATGGGACCCGAATTTCGGTGAAGCCGACCCTGGGGGACTGGGGGCGTGCCCCCAGGAAGTGATCACATGGTGTTGAGAAGGGTTATTCTGCTTCGGCGAAGTCCATCTTGGAGAACGAAGAGACTGGGGTTGATGGGGATTGATTGAGTAGAGTACTAATTTGGGTTTTTGATAGGGTTTTGCCGGTATTGAAAGATATTATTAATGATGAATTAATGTCTCGAATGCAGATTAGACAACGATACCCTAATTTAACGGAGGAGAAGGAAGACACTGTTTTGGGTCAATATCCTGGACATGAGAAGTTTCAGTGTGAAGGTACGAAGGCATTGTCATGTCTTTCGCGTGTAGTTAAGCAAAAGAGTGATGACGAAGGTGAAGACAAGGTGATGTCTTTGGAGCAGTTTTTGGAGATGGGGGTGGAGAATGGGGAAGAGAATGGATACACGTTCGTTTGCAGTTTTTCAGATGACGAATTGTTGACCGCCTGCGAAAAGCTTCAAGATCGGGCACTGGCGCCTGAGAATTGGTACGATCGGCTGTCGAAGTTTATAAAGAGTGAGCCAAGGCCCAGTCTTGAGGACTTGCAAAAGTTTGCCGATGAAGGGGACAGCATTTTTTACGATCTCAAGCCTTTGGTGCCGTTGAAGGGCATACTTAGACGTTCACAGGAATGGATTGAACAGATCAATGGGTTGTTGAGTGGATCGGGTTATTGGCCGTTGAATAGATTCAAGAGGATTATAAGCTCCGTGTCGGAGATGGATATTATGATTCCAGAGTCGCAAAGGGTTATTGAGCATGCGAATAAGGTCAAGAATTATACTAAGCGTGTGTTCCAATTGCTCAAGCAGACCACAATTGATTCTTCTCAAGTGAAGCAGCTTTTGGAGGAGAGTAAGACGATTCATGTGGATTTGCAAGAGATCGATCTTTTGTCACGACTTCGGGCTCGATTTGACTGGCTTGAACGTGCCAAGGCGGTTCTTTCTAACAGTAAATCCGTGTTTATGGATGAGCTTGATAAGATCATTATGGAAGGACGCCAATCAGGATTAGAGCGGGATGATTCTGTGATCCAACAGCTGTCTTATCGACGTTTGCTGGCTGAACAATTGGAGGCCAAAATCAAGTCCATGGTCACCACCGATCGTGTCGCACCGGCCACGTTGGACAAGTTCTTGGAGGATATGAAGGGGTTGCCAGTGTCGAGAAAGCTGTATGAAAATATCCGCGACAATCGGTCAGAATGTCAACGGTTAGAAGGTGAGTTGATTAACCTGTCAGAAACATCCAAACGAGAAAACGTCATGCTACGACCAGGCTTTAACCATGCCAAACAGGTTTTGGAAGCCTCGCGCGTCTGTGTGACCAAGCCGGACGTGGTGTGGTTGGATAAGGGGATACAACTCGTTGAAGATTGGTTCCGTCGAGGCAAGAAGCTGTTTGGTAAGGGTCATGCACAAGTTCATGTTCTCCGAAACCAGGTTCTTATTGCAGAGAGGCGCAACGAGTCCGCCTTTTCACTCGACGATCGCCGGGGCGGTCCACGCAAGTGCATTTGCAGAGAAGAGGGAGAGACCAATTTTGACGTGAGATGTCAAAGGTGTCTTGAAACGTATCACGGCAAATGTTTGAAGCTAAACCGGCATAACACTGACATTCTGCATTTCACATGTCCCATCTGTGATTGGCGGCTGAACATACCGCGGGATGGTCTTCGGCCCAAGTTAAAGGAACTGGACGAATGGGTCAAACAGGCAAAGACACTACCGTTCTGCCCAGAGGAGTTCCCAGTTTTGGAGCATATGGTCAAACAAGGCAAGGAGTTTAAAAAATATATCCGGTCCCACATTGACCTCAACGCACCATCCACTCTGCCAGTGGGCGATTTGAAGTTTTATCTCTGCAAGTTAACCGGCGGCGAGCTCCTATTCCTTGAAGAAATAAACTACCTTCGAAGTGAAATTCACCGCCTGGATCACGTCGCTTCCGACCCTCCTCCTCCAATCCTCGACATCTCATTGCCGGCAACAAAGCGTGCCACCCCACAGCCACAACTTCCCCAGCCACCGTCCCAACAGTTCCAACCGCAAACTGAGCAGCATCATCAGCAAAACCATCACAACCCATATCCTCAATATCAACAAACACAACAGCACAATGTGTCACAACAACAACAACAACAACAACCATCCCAATTATCATCGCGCAATACTCTTAGTTCATCCCCTGGACTTTTGCCACCCCCATTCGTTTCCACACCAACATTACCCCAATCACCACGCCCCTACTCTGCAACACCTCCACCATTACCTCAACTCTCTAGCTATAAACTTCCTCAACCCTCACAACTTCCCTTCCAGAAACGCAGTAATACCGACTCTCCTCACCCGCCGGCGGATGATCCAAAATGATGTAAATTATTTAATGTAATAATAGATGACTATTGTCAAAGTCCATGAATCATTGTCTGGTTTTGCTGTTCCTTTTTAAAAGAACGAAAGACATAAGCCCTGCGGGCCTTCAACTCATCAAAATGTGTTCTTTTTCAGAAAAGAACCAAAAACATCAGCTATGCGGGGCTTCAACTCGTTGTCGAGGTCTCCTCTTTTCAAAAGGAACCAAATGTCAGCTCTGCCGTACTTCAACTCTGTCGAGCTGTCTTCTTCTTAAAAAAGGAGCCGAAAAGGTTAGCCCCGCGGGGCTTCAACTCGTTGTATGGATTCTCCTTTTCAAAAGAAACAAATCTGGTAACCCTGTGGGATATCAACTCATTGACTGGGTCTTAGTTTCAAACGAACTAAAAGCGTTTGTCTTCCTTGGCTCCGCTCCAACTTGTGGGGGTTTTGTTCTTTTTAAGCAAAGGTGGTGCCTGAGGGGTTGGACACGTGATTGAGTTTAAAGAAAACCGGAGACCACTGCCTTACATCATTACCTTTGGTCGTGTGTATCAATCCCATCATTGTTATAGGCTATACTTCATTTCAGCTCTCCACAAAGGCCGAACCACGACGTCTGAGGGTGGGTCAGAGGAAAATCAGTCTATTAGGCGTTCCGCGGATGTTCTCAGCCACAGGCTGAACATTCTTGCCTTATAGGCTCCAGATAAAACTAATTCAAACCGTTTCAAAACTAATTCGATCTGTAAAATGATACCTAGAAAGCGACCATTTAGGGCCTAATTGTTAAGCGTTCGGCGAGTGCATTAAGCCTAGCTTCCATCGAATCCATTCAGCAGCTAAATATATATGTCATGACCAAAATATATAGATTTCAACACAAACCCAAAATCCGCGAAGCGGACCCAGGGGTCTGGGGCAAAATGCCGTTAATTGATATAATTAGTTTTGCGCGTGAATCGGTCGGTCGGGACCGTTGAGCGGGTATCCCAATAATCAGATGAGAGTTATCTGATCATCTCTCATCATGATGTTGGGGATTCCCGGAAGCATGATGAATAAACGAGGAGTTATGGGTATTTCTGGGGCAGTTGTGAGGCTTGGGACCCGACCACGGTTGAATTACTCGAGAATTGGTCCGGCGATGAACCGTGTCTTTCGAACAGACGCGGTGAAATGGCAGCATCAGCATGAACATGATCACAAAAAGCCATCGGATCACTCGCATCAGCATTCATTGTTTTCGCATTCGCATACACATTCTGCACAGGACAATGTGTTGTTGCAGGAGACGGGTGGGTTTAAGAATCCCGCAATTCGGATCACCTGGGTGGGTTTATTGGTAAATGTTGGCATGGCTGTGGGGAAGGGGGTCGGAGGAGTAGTGTTTCATTCTCAGGCCCTTCTAGCGGATTCGATACACGCTATTTCGGACTTAGTATCTGATTTCTTGACCCTGGCCACGGTTTCTTTGGGCACGAAACCTCCCACGAAGAACTTTCCGAATGGATATGGCCGAGTGGAGACCCTCGGATCACTTGGTGTGTCCACTTTGCTCATCTTGGCAGGGTTTTCGATGGGCTGGAACGGTCTGTTCACCATGATTCATCATATTTTCGGCGACTTGCCGTATCTCGAAACCATCGCATCGTTGGGCGGTCATGGTCATTCTCACAGTCATGACCATAACGACATTGCCGACTTGAACGCCGCATGGATTGCTCTGGGTTCCATTGCGGTTAAGGAATGGCTGTATTTCGCCACAATGAAAGTGGCTGATCGGACCGGGTCGGTGGTTTTGGTGGCTAATGCATGGCATCATAGAATTGATTCCCTAGTCTCCATGGTAGCAGTTGCCACCATCTGCAGCGGATACTTCTGGGGAATCTCGTGGCTTGATCCTTTGGGTGGACTTATTGTCTCTTCGGTCATTGCCCGGGCCGGATACACCACAGCTAAAGATGCTGCGTTGGAATTGGCTGGAAACCATTCAAAACTCGACGATCAAATTCAACCAATGAAAGAAAAGGTTGCTGATTTGCTCTCCTCTCGAGGCAATGGTCATTTCACAGTCTCGTCACTGGAACTCACCCCCTCCGGGCCAAATTACACCGCGCTCATCGCCCTTAAACCAGCCCACCCTAGCTCTATTCAACAATTCCAAGTTAACAGCTCCATGCTCAAAAGAACCCTTCAGCAAAACGACAAAAGCCTTAAAAGAGTAACCATAGAATTGTCAAACTCTGATGACCTCTGATGACCTTATGTACAATAGACAAAATACTATTCTGCTAATGTCGTGACACTCAACTGATCCACTGGTTATGCTGCTTTTTCCAGAAAAAGAAGCAAAAAGCGTTGTTCCGCTTTGTGGATCGCATAGCCCACTTTTTAATAAGAGGGGTAGCACTGTTCTTTTCCCGAAA
Organism: Blastobotrys ciferrii; assembly: GCA_030573635.1. NCBI lineage: Eukaryota > Fungi > Ascomycota > Dipodascomycetes > Dipodascales > Trichomonascaceae > Blastobotrys > Blastobotrys ciferrii. The sequence continues at coordinate 85,679 of JAJMDO010000030.1, read as the reverse complement.
AGAATCAAAAGGGGAACCTCTGCGAGGCGTAATTGAGTGAGGTTGTAGCAACTAGGACTGTCTTATTCTCTCTCTATTGGTTCGAGATAAAATAGAAGGAAAACATCCATTTTTTCTCCTTCGAAGCTCAAAACACGCCATATGCTACCCGTGCAAAAAAGCGAATTAGCCCCTAAACTCGGCATACGCTGGTTCACTTTACTCCAAGCCCACCGAGGCTGCTTGTCTGCGAGTTTTCATTCAAATGGTACGAACCCTCTGAGTTAGTATTTGCAGGGGGCAGCCCCCTGCACCCCCGTGGCTCTGCGTGGCTTCAACGAATAGAACAAACCTTCTGGATTATTACTTGCAGTATTTGCAGGGGGCAGCCCCCTGCACCCCCGTGGCTCTGCGGGCTTCAACGAATAGAACAAACCTTCTGGATTATTACTTGCAGGGTATCATACCCCTGTGCCCATGGCTAAAGTAAGTGGCCCCAGTTGGACGTTAATATATAGAAAGATAAACTTCAATTTTAAGTGTGTGTATCTGTTGTAAATGTTGCCTTTGAGACAAGTTTTTATGAAACTGATAGCTCGTTCATGCAGCTTAAATTTTGGGATAATTGAAGGCTCTTTAAATTGCGTCTTAGCCCAGAAACTTACTATATAGTGGCTTGCTTCGCCTGAGGTTATGGGTAGTGTTAGCTCTCCTTATTCGATAAAGGCTCGCGGTGCCACGGGGCGCAGGGGGCTGGTCCCTGCAAAATCCCAGTCGAAAACTGTTTTTTCCTGGGTAGATTCAGTCGATACCTGAAAATAAAGTACTTCTACTTGGTGAATCCTCGTAGAGCCACGGGAGTGCAGATGCCAGCCCCGGCAAAATTCCAGTCGAGAACCGTTTTCTCCTGAGTCGAGTCGGTCAGAACTTGAAAATAAGGTACTTTTTCTTTTAGATGAAGCTTCGCAGAGCCACGGGGCTGCAGGGGACTAGCCCAGTGGCGTATTTCTGGGGACACGGCCCAGTACCCACGGCTCGAACGAGCAGGGGCCTGCCCCTCTGTAATCTTAATCCAGATGAAAGTGTGTGGATAGTTAATGTTGCCGCAGAGATCGCACTTAATATAATGCAAATTATAACTAACACCAATTTGCTAATTTTTGATCAGTATTCAACGTGTATACCATTCTTGCTAGCAAATACAGATAACTCGATGTTGCACTCTACGAACATAAATGAAAACTCAAATTATGAGAACGGATACGACTAGAATACGATTCAGCTTTGAATTGAAGAAATTTGGCTTGGGAGTCTTCATCACGCTTTGACGCCTCCCAGATCTACAGTTTTTGATTCGATCTGTTTGTCTAAAAGAATATTGCTACCCGATGACGGGGAATCTACACACATTAAAAAAAAAAAAAAAAAAAAAAAAAAAAAAAAAAAAAAAAAAAAAAAAAAAAAAAAAAAAAAAAAAAAAAAAAAAAAAAAAAAAAAAAAAAAAAAAAAAAAAAAAAAAAAAAAAAAAAAAAAAAAAACCTCGCAGAGGCATTCTTTTTGGTTCTTTCTTAGAAAAGAACATAACATTACCCAATAAAGAAACACACCTGGTTCGGCTTTGGAAGGGTCATTGTGAGAACACGTATAATTTGAATTTATAAGTCTAGATTCTACCTTCTTCCTGTTCAGCGGAGATTTCCTGGCCATCGAGATTCTTTTCAACATCTTTGACGATTTCTTTCAGTTTTTCTTCTTGTTCGCTTGGTCCGATGATGCTTACAGTGACTGTACCAATCTTCATATGTGGGTAACTGCCGATTTTAATAGACTTGCCCACCTCATTCTGTAATTTGGTCAGATAAGTGGCGATGTCAGACTCCTTTTTCTTGGTCGACACGAAGCGTCTGGCCTGCTTTCCGCCAGCTGCTAGATGGGACTGGACATGGCCTTTGAGCCCTTCCAGCATACGCTCGAAGATTTGCGGCACGCCAGGAAGGATGTGGACCTGGCCATTAATGCATACCACAGGGACCCAGAGATCATCGGCAATGTAGATGTTCTCAACGTTGTCGCCGGTCGGAAGAGTCGCCATGCGCAATTGTGCCCTCTTTGCCTCATCAGATGGAGGTGTGTATTTCGAAAGCCGGGTCATGCGTTCAGCAGTCTCTTCGTGAAGTTTCACGGGCAAACCAAACACCTTGCCAATTGCCTCGTAGGTAATGTCATCATGAGTCGGCCCAATTCCACCAGAAGTGACGATAAAGTCATACTTGGCGCTAAGACGTTGAACGGCCTCAACAATGTCCTCCTCCTGGTCAGAAACTACGGCTATCTGACGCACATCAATGCCCAGTCGAAAGCAGAAGCGGGCAAAATAATGCGAATTGGTGTCATGGATCTTCCCGTTCAAAATCTCGTCGCCAATGATCAGGCATGCGCCCGTGGCAAATGTTCGTTGTGGCGATTTCGCTTGCTGCATCGTTCTCCCTAAAGCACTTAATCGTCTCACTGCACTCCGTGAGATCATGGATTTGACCTATCTATATATATAGCCCAACCGAGTCCTATTCGGCTCTCCCCCTTTATGTCCGACGCGCGCCAGACCGCATTTGTGGGGGGCATCGGCGGGCCGTCTCCGTTGGGACAAAACGAAAAAAAAAAAATTAAAAGCTGAAGAAGCGAAGAACTCGATAAGACTTTCAATTGAAAAATTTACAAATCTCCAACAATGCAGACAGTTCCAAAGGACTTTGATGCTGAAAACGCTGACAATCTCGAGGAGGTAAGTCTTACTTTGTTAATTCTAAAATAACCCGATCCCTCAAATTCGAAATATGCAATTATCGTGAATGGTCTGTTGGGAACATGCCCCCAGACCCTTGGGTCCGCTTCGCAGGTTTTGAATGAACCCGTTGCTCTCTAAATAAGTGTCTGGGGGGATAGTTTGAGACTTCCTGACAGTAAATTGTCTATCGCAGAAACTCTGCAAGAGGTTTATGGCGTGACTCTGAAGATGTGCAAATGGGAATCATGATTGAATCTGTCTTTAATAAGTCATTTGCAACTCCATGTGGATGGCACATCCGTGAAAAACATAGGGGCCAGTTTTGCAGGGAGTCCGCCCCCTGCACCCCCGTAGCTCTGCGAGGCTTCAACGAATATAAAGCACTACCCATAACCTCGAAAGACAGCTCATCCTTGCTATCTTCTTTCACCGTTTCCGGAAAAAGACGTCCGGTCTCACTAAGGCTGAGGTTATACCCAAATCTCGACGAAACCGACCCAGGGGGTTTGGGGGAGTGCCCCAAAAATGACAGCTCGTCGAATGGTCTCTTTCCAGAAAATAAAGGAAAGCATATGTTTCACTTTGTGGGAGACCGTTTTTTATATTCAGGACGGGTAGTTATAGGGTTGAATTTGTGGAGAGGAAGCTAATGGTTGGTTTTAGATTGAAAAGCAATTCGCGGTGAAGGCGGTTAAGCAAGCTGAGACGTACTGGAACCTGTTGTGTAAGGTTCAAGCCAGTGGGATTAAATTGACCAAGATAGACGACGAGATTTACTCTCACATGCTAGAGGAGTTTCCAGAGCTGCGAGATGCTGAGAGGGTGATTAGTGTTGATGAGGACGAAATGAAGTCTGCCAAGAACAAGCCTCGTTGGAGAAAGTTCATGATGGCCTATGAGAACCTGGTTGAGGATTATAACTTTGGTACCCTTCTTCGACGAAACTGCCGTGGTGAATACAGTGAAGCCAACACAATGTTCGTCCCTAGAATGCAGTTCTATGCCATTGAAATTTACAGAAACAAGCTCGGCCTCAACGACTGGATCAAGGAAAAGTCCGACGCCGGCCAGTTGTAATTCTCAACAGATAAATTAATTCATCATTTATTCCACACTATAAACATACCTACAAGAACTAGAAATCTTGGCTATGACTAGTACAATTTGTTTTGTTCTTTTTTAAAAAAGAACCAAAAACATTAGCTCTGCAAAACTCACACTAATCTAATGTGCTGTCATCTAACAGAGAACCAAGAACGTTTGATCTACGAGGCTACGACTTGTGAAAGCTTCATCAGAATTTAACCATTAGTTTCCTCGAGACTACTAGTAATAGTCCTTATGCTGCTTTCCAACGAGCTTGGCTCTGTTATGAGATATGTATTCAATGCTATTCTATAATTTGATATCGCCTTTAGTAGAATACAGGCTACCCGTAATCCGCGAAGCGGGCCCTGGGGGGTTGGGGGGTTGCCCCCAAGACAACAATACCAAAAGTTCTCTTATCACTCTGGACGCCAGATTAGGCCTGATAGTCGGAACATACCATATCCACAGTTGGGGGGCGCCCATTGGCTAAGATCAAAGTCTACATGCTTAGTATCTTTAAAGCCGAGTTTTGTGAAAAACCCATAAGCGGCCGGTTCTGAGCAAACGGTCAAGGGCAGTTGTTTAGCTCTAGCTTTTTGAAAGCCGTGTTGGAGCAATTGAGCTCCGATGCCTTGATGTTGGTGCCTAGGCTTCACACATATATACACCACTTCTATATGGAGTTGGTCAAGACGGTTCGTCGTCTGTGGCCAAAAAACTTACCGAAATGGTCTTCAATTCCAATTTGTTTGGAACTCTCAGTAGAGGCATTCGAGACTGCTGTGAGAACGGCTGGATTGAGGCTCTTTGGTACCGATTGCGGGCCGTTATCGGCGTACGTGGGTGATTTAACTCCTGGCTTCAACGCCAAAACAAAATACCCCACTATCTCACCAGTGGCCTTATCAACGGCCTTCAAGCTTTCAGTGGAAGAGCCTTCCAAGCCCGATTCCGCCGCTTGTAGATATTGCGGCTTTTGGGCCTCGTCGTTGGGCCAGTCGTTCCAAAGAAGGCGATTGATGGGAAGTGCCAGCTTGGCCGTGTGCAACATCTCACCAATCACGGAAATATCACTCTCAAAAACGGGTTCAATAGAATACTTCTGTGTGCTCATGGTGGTAGAACTACTTAACTAAGCTGCGCCCCCTTGGTTAATTCCAAAATCCCCGTGTCCAGGCTTCCAGAATTCCGGTTCCTGTGGCATGCCCCAGACCTCCATGGTTCCGCTTCGCGGAAATTGGAGTATACGGTTTCTTCTTTCAACTTGCAAGCTAAGTAATTCGGTCAATCAGATACTAAACGGTTCGCACTCAGCGTAAGTATCACAATAGCGTTATATGAAATAAATCACGTGATTTGTACTGTTAACGATACGTATAGTAATACAAACTAGCTAGATAACGTAATCAACTGCAGTTCGAAATTAGTCGCGATACCAGACCCCTAAGGCTGGCCTCGCTCGACGCTATAGGAAATGTTCCGTTCTTTCTGTTCGTTGGACCCTCGCAGAGCCACGGGGATGCAGGGGGCCGGCCCCCTGCAAATCCTAACCCAGTAGTAGTTTTCTGGGGGCACGCCCCCAGACCCCCTGGGCTCGCTTCGCGAGTTTATGGGTAGTGTTCGTTTCTTTCTATTCGTGGAAGCCTCGCAGAGCCACGGGAGTGCAGGGGGCCAGCCCCCTGCAATCTTAACCCCGTAGTGACTAGCACTTGGGGAACACCCTGGGTAGTGGTCTGTTGACTTAGATATGTACACAGGAGTGTGGATGTATGACTAGCATTTATGAATTGTCAGTGAACAAGAAAAGGCAGGTATTATTTCGTTTCTTTTCTGGAAAGGAGGGATATTTGGTAAACATGAGCAGGTTGGTTGTAAACAAAACAGAATGACATTAGTAATTTACAGACTCTAAGCGTTTTCAACGTGAACATTTTGTGACTTCGCAATGTCTTGCCCCACTTCGTGGGCAACAGTAGCAAGCTTGTCTTTATCTTCAGAAGCAGCGGTGTCACCAAAGACCTTGTCCATTTCTTCCAAAGATCTCCCCTTTGTCTCAGGAATGAAAAAGTAGGTGAAAAAGAAGGCAATGACACCAAAAGCAGCGAAGAACACATAAGTGCCCCAAGTTATTTTCTCCAGCATCATTGGCGAAACCAAGCCAATGATAAAGTTGCACATCCAAGTTGCAGACGTGGTGACTGAAATGGCCTTTGAACGGATACTCAAGCTGAATATTTCAGATGGTAGAACCCATCCGATTGGAGCGTATGAGTAGGCAAAGTTAACGCAGTAAATGTAAACAAACACCATTCCAGCATAGCCGGCACTCTTGTGTTGCCCGAGCTCGTCGCCATATCGACCAACGACGGCAGCCATCACCACCAGCGAGCAAACCACACCAACTGATCCAGCCATCAACAAAATTCGTCGTCCAACACGATCAATCAGGAATATCGGGATGAATGTGGACACAAAGTTAACAACCCCATAGATGCCCGTTGCGAGGAGTGAGGTAGTGTTTCCATCCATCCCTAACTGACCAAATATCGTGGGAGCATAATAAATAATTGCATTGCAGCCCAAGAATTGCTGGAAAAACATTACAGCACTTCCAATAAACACTCTCTTGAAATGGGGCCATGTAGTAAGGATGTACCAGTAATGTCGGAAGAAGAGTTCCACCGCACTGCATCCCTTCAAATGTTCTGGCACGTTAGAACGCTCAAACAATACCTCTGCTTTGATCATTGCCAATTCGTCTTGGAGTACAGGATCATCAATTGGGAGACGTCGTAGTTTAGCCAACGTGTTGAGTGCATCTGCATCACGGTCCTTTGACAATAGCCATCGAGGAGAATAAGGCAGGAAAAACATTCCTACTAGTAACACAAGTGCAAATGCCATCTGAAGAGCTGTTGGAATTCTCCATGAAGCAGTGGACTGACCAGTACAACCGTCAGGACCCACGTCATTATATGGATCAAATTCGGGCTTGTCCGCTGCCCCCCCAGAATAAGGAATGTCTGGAGCACATCTAGTGCCCCCAATGTAATTGCAGCCATAATCAATCCAATAGGAGATTAGAATGCCAAAAGTGATGCTCAACTGCTGCATCACAACCAACGCACCTCTGATCTGGGGTGGTGCAGTCTCCGAAATATACATAGGAACCACCATCGTCAACATACCGACAGCCACTCCACTAACACCTCTGCCTGCAAATATCATAGGGTCATTGATGGCGACAGTTTGGAAAACGCAGCCGATGCAGAAAATGATACAAGCGACAATGATAGAATGCTTTCGACCAATCTTATCGGCGATCGGAGAGTTGATCAATGATCCTAGCCACGCACACAACAAAAAGGTCGAGACAAACCACCCCTTATAGTTGGAGTCAAAATAAATCCTCGGGAAATGATAAATGAAGTTTTCCATTTCCAACAAACCAGAAACCACGCCTTGGTCATATCCAAAGAGGAGGCCACCGATGGTTGAAAACGCTGCGACACCAATCACATAAGGATTGGTGGTAGATTTGTCGTTGGCCATAACTAACTGATAGATCGATCTGCCACTGATGAACAGTACTGAAAACGGCTCGTATTTATAGAGCGTCTGGTGCGGGGATCTCTGTTTAAGACATGCAAGGTGGTGTTTTTCAAGATCAGCTTTCGGCGTACTGTTGTCCATCCATGAATCATACCACTCACAACCCCAGGTTAGGCATTACCCCACCTCTTTTTCCCTATTCGCATCAATAAGAAATAATCTACTACACGACTAGGCAAAAATACAGCGCTCGATAACTACCTTTCGCTATATATATAACTTGTCATATGCAGGGAAAAAAGGCTTTCCGCCCCCCGCACGTCCCCCACTTCCCCGCATAAAATTAAACTCGATAAATTTTTCTTCCAACGAACGGCAAAAACAAGCTTCTGAATAAGGCAACCTACTAGACCTATGGCTGGAGCGTATCTGATCTAGCCATCGATCTTCCGGATTAATTCAAACGTCAAACACGATCGATTTTTCTTCAGGCGTTCCACATTACTTCGGTCAAGGGCCTATGTCTAGCACTTGTCTCAGATCTGCAAGATGTTTGTCCGATGCCCAGACATGGACCGACCAGAGTTTATCCGCGAAAGACCACGTAATGGCATTTTACCGCCTTTCTAGCCTATCTCATACTTCGTAACGACACGGCAAAACAAAACAAATATGTATGCATGCTCAAAAACCTTCATGGTTTCTATATTGGCGGATGTATAACCTACCCTTCTACATTTTTCCCAACGTCGGACGGCTGTTACCCGCTTATAGCAGAATGGCCTACTCCAGGCCGAGAACTGCCCCAACGCTCCTGCATGAACCATAAACCCCTCATTCAGCTTAACTACTACTATATGCTATACGGAAGTGGCTTTCCGGACAAACGGAATAACTTGAACCCTTCTTAATTCCTAACCGTGCTGCCTAACCCAGGTGCGGTTTTCTGGGGGCACGCCCCCAGACCCCCTGGGCTCGCTTCGCTCGAAGCTTTGGCAAATGTTCAATTCATTCTATTCGTTGAAGCCTCGCAGAGCCACGGGGGTGCAGGGGGCTGGCCCCCTGCAAAACCCTAACCCATGTGTTTTTCTATGGGATCGCCCCAGACCCCCTGGGTTCGATCCGCTCAAGGCTATGGGTAGCGTTCTATTCGCTGAAGCCTCGCAGAGCCGTGGGGTAGCCCCCTGCAATCCTAACTTATGAGTGTTTTTCTGGGGGCGAGACCCAGAGAAAATACACTGTCTACTTTGGGTATGAGATCTATTACTTAAGCGACACGTTGATTATCAGATGTTATTTTTAATTGAGTAGATGTCCTGTTCATTCCAGACGAACTTGTCTTGGGACTCTGCTTCCTTTTGGATGTGGACGCCGTAGCAGAACTTGAAGATTTCAAAGTATTCGCGGGTGCTGATCAAGCTGTTGAAGTACTTTTTGATGGCCTTTTCCTCCTCGGCTGTGACTGTTGGGATAGGGTCGGGATTGCTGTTTGTCACCATTAACGTGAGCTCCTTGAGCTTGGGTATCTTTTTCAATCCTCCAACCGTCTTGGTGTTAATATCAACGGGCGTGCAATTGTCGTTGTGGATATCGACTCGACACTCACTAACGGAAGAGGTGGCCAATTCGGGGATGGTCAGAATATTCAAGCTGCGCCATTTCTGGGCAATTATCGACAACCAGCGAAGTTGGTTGAGGTAGGGCTTCACGTTAGCAGGCCCTCCGTGGTCGTCCCAGAGAACTAACTCTTCGAGTTTGGGAAACGAGAAGCAGTCAGACACAGTAATGTTACTGCAATCCATGAATACACACGCCGTGATAGTAGGACACTTCACTACTCGATTACCAAACCGTGGCTTGCATTTTTTGAATGCCAAAGAGGTCAACTTGGAGTTAGGGAGAAATTCATCCTTGTTTATGGAAACCGTGACATTATCCAGGACCAAATAATGCAGTTCGGGGCATTTAGCTGAAAACTCTTCGATGCGCTCGAGTTTAAGAATATATTGCGGAAAGCATTCCTTTAGTTGAATCACATCAAGTTTGGGATCCTCGCAAACCCTGATCCACCCAAATGGGTTTTCACCTGGTCTGACAAACATAAACTCCAGATTTGTCACCTTTGGACCAATCCAGAGAGCTTTATTCACCTTTTCAAACCCGTCCCGCACAGTTAACCCTTTCCCCTCCTTGCTCTTCAAGCTCAGCTTGATTTCTTTCACACAGTCGGACTTTTCAAGCTTGTCCAACAACTTGTGTGTCTTCGGATGGGTAACGGGCATGGGCCACACAATGACAAACTCCGTAGACTTTGCCCCCACCCGTTCCAGCGCCTCCAACACAGTAGAAGGAAATTCCATGCGAAACTCATGAGCGTTCTGTGCCAGCATGGCCATGTCAATCATTGGAAGCGAGTACCTAGTCAGTCCAATATCAAGACCGCCCAACACAACGCTCTCCAACCGCGAGAGCCAAAAGTCACGTTCTGGAGTCGTCCCCTGCAGCCAACCCTCGACATCCGGGATTTCCTTCTGAAAGCAAGATTCTACCCTAAAACTCACAACTCGCACAACCTCAGCACAAATGACCGACAGAGTTGTACGCAAGCGCTTTCCGTCTCGCACCACCCGCTCAAGGCGCTTGCATACTAAGCGCAACCGCATAACCGTCTCCAGGTCACAATACTCAGTAATCCACTGAAGCGGCTTCTCAGGAAGACCCATAATACCGGCCTCCTTAATACTCAACTCAGTTACTCCCTTTCCCAATTCCTCACTCATGTTGCAATGTTTCCACCTCACGACCGGAATCCCCTGCCCTATTTATATACCCAAAATTCCCCAGCGCCGCACTGCCCCAAATATGCCACACGGGAAACCCCACCACACAACTTTAACTAGCCATCTGCAATCCCCCGTCCCTTAAAAGAAGCAAAAAGCGTACGTAGCTCTGCGTTCCAGAGCCCAACTGGCGACCCACACGGGTCCTGGGCATGCCCCCAGAGAATCATATCTGGGTTAGGTTTGCAGGGGGCCAGCCCCCTGCACCCCCATGGCTCTGCTAGGCTTCAACGAATAGAAAGAAGAAAACGCTACCCATAACCTCGAGCGAAGCGAGTCCAGGGGGTCTGGAGGCATGCCCCCAGAAAAAAACCACACCTGGGTTAGGTTTTGCAGGGGCCAGCCCCCTGCACCCCCGTGGCTACCTGGCTTCAACGAATAGATAGAATAGAACATGACCCAGAACCTCGAACTAAACGAGCCCAGGGGATCTGGGGGCGTGCCCCCAGAAAACCACACTTAGGTTAGGATTTGCAGGGGGGGCCAGCCCCCTGCACCCCCGTGGCTCTGCGAGGCTTCAACGAATAGAAAGAATAAGACACTGCCCAAAGCCTCGAGCGAAGCGAGGCCAGAGGGTCTGGGGGCGTGCCCCCAGAAAAACCAGTAGCATACTTCCGAGTTAGGCCGCTGTGACTGTGTGAGGCTTTATCTAGCTAAAACCTCGAGCCAAGTGGGTCCCGGGGATCTGGGCGTGCCCTAGAAAAGGCCTCTCGGTTAAGCTTGCGGGAGGCTTGACTGAAATGTGGATGATGGTTTCGCCTAAAAGCTAATTGAAGGAAAGTAAAGTGTGTTTTGTGTTTGCTATCTGTTGTCTATCAAGTCTATACCTAAATTAATCAGCTTCATCGTCAGTATCAGGAGGGCGAGGAGTGCCCTTTGGAGTGTTGAGCCATTCGATGTATCGGAGACGACGACGGGCCTCACGTTCTTTCATTTCGTTTCTCGTCAGCTTCTTCTTCTTCTTCTTGACCTTGATGTTTGCTGGAGAATCGTTGTCTGCGTCCGAGTTGTTTGCAGTGGACGGATTTGAACTGTCGTCGAATCTCGACCCGTCGACGGCAGTCTTGCCCTTTTGAACAACCTTGCCGTTTTCAACGTACCATTTCTCTGGGCACAGGGCGCCCACAAACTCTTCGTTATGGGAAATCATGACAACACCGCCAGCCCATTCTCGAATGGCAATCGCCAGTCCACCCAACGAGTCTCTGTCGAGGTAGTTTGTGGGTTCGTCCAAAACGAGCAAATGCGGGTTGTTCCACATGGCACCGGCAATGACAACCTTGACCAACTGACCTCCAGACAAGCTGCCCATTGGTGTGTGGTCCGCAATGTCACCATCCAGCCCAACATCTTCAAAGTGCTTTCGAATCACCGGAGGAGTGAGCTCTCTGTAACCAAGACCCTCTCTGGACGACTCGTGGTCGTCAAACTGCTGCAAAAGCTTGCCAAAGCCCTTCTCTGTAAGGAACTCCTTGGACAGCCATGAGTTGTATTTGGGCAGCATGTGTTTCCACTTGACCTCGTACTGGAAGCTCTTCTTGAGCTTTTGACGACCAATCAGGGCTTCAACCACCCGTGGTGCCCCTCCGTCGCCGATGTCAATAGGCTTCTCCAGCTCCGCTTGTTCCTCAGGACTGAATTTACGGGTTTGCTTGAGATGAACCTCTCGATCATCACCGTTTTGGTATCTCCATTGCAGGTACTGGTTCGGCGTCTTCTCCTTGTGCTGCTCCACATGCTGAAGAGCATGCTGCGCAATGTACCCAATACGCAGATTCGGATGCTTTTCAACATTGCCCTCGGCTGGGATCAGCTCTCCAGTCAAAAGCTTGATCAATGTCGATTTACCCGCACCGTTGGGCCCCAACACAGCAACTCTTGAAGAAAGCGTCAAAGAAACTGATACGTTTGACAGCGATGGCTTCGTTCCACCCGGATAAGTGTAAGTAACATTGGTCATTCTCGCAATTGCCCTTGTGTTGGATCGAACACCACTCAAAATTCCCGGCGGTGGGAATGCCATCTTCATGTTACTATCAGTCAATGTGTAATATGACTTGCCTTCTGGTCGAACCTTAACAAACCTAAATTTTTGTTAATCAAACAAGCTTCTTATCGTCTACTTGGAAACCCCCTTGGGTCCGCTTAATTGCGAAGCTGAACAACGCTTCTCCCAAGACCTATGCTTGCTGGGGGCACGCCCCCGGACTCCCTGGGTCCGCTTCGCCGAGTTTGAGGCGCTCGTCTTCCGCTAAGAGGAAAAAGCGCTTCTTTTTGAACCGTAGGACCAATTGGTTTCCTTCGTAGAACTTTTGGAGTTGATGTCATGACTTACTCTGAGAGGTTGCCTTTGTAGTAGACCAATTTTTTGGATTCGTAGTGAATAATGTCCGTGCAGACTGCGTCGAGGAACCCTGAGTCGTGGGAGACGATCAAACTGGTGATTTCTGTGTGGGAATTCAAGTATTCGATGAGCCATTGGACGTTTTTGACGTCCAAGTGGTTGGTAGGTTCGTCCAAGAGAAGGACGTCGGCCTTCATCAAGACAGCTCGTGCGAGTTCTAGCTTCATTTTCCAACCACCACTTAGAGAACCAACCTTTTGTTGTTGTCGCTCATCATCAAATCCCACCTCGTGAAGGGCCTTTGAAATTTCTGAGCGTTCAATAGATGCCAAGTCAGGGTCGGAGGCAATGAAGCTAATAATGTCGAGATCAGCCTCAGATCCTTGTAGTTTGTGTTCAACAAAGCAAGTTCTTAGTTCAGTTTTGTCTGGGAAACCTTCAAGTTTCCCCTCTGCAATAGATCGCATCAAAGTAGATTTTCCGGCACCATTTCTTCCACAAAGACCATATCGGTGGCCCTTAAACAGTCGAAGAATGGTCTTGTTAAGCAGCATTCGCCCTCCATATGCTAGGGAGAATTCTGCATTGACAATTTCGATACCATCCTCCACAGTATCTGCTTGTGCAGAATCGGCAAACATGCCCTTAAAATGGCCCACACGCTCTTGGGTCTTCTCGTCGTCCAACTTGTAATAGTTTTTGTAGACAGCCTCAAGTTTCTTGAATTCCCGAGTGTTGACGTCAACCACCACCAAGTTGGACACATAGTCATTCAAGGTAGCTGGATAACTCTCCATTTGTTCCAGTGCCTCCTGCTTGGTGATTCTCGTCTTGTTGCCGGTATCCTTCTCTGCCTCCTCCAACACAGCTTTAGCCTTTCCGGCTAATTCTCTAACCTCAGGCTGGGCAGCAGATGCATAAACCTTTGACACACCAGGCAGAAGATCAGGAATAAATGCTTTAACCTCTCGTGGGTTGTGAACCAATCTAGTAAGATTCTCCACAACAATAACTGTCTGACGGAGGGACTCCTGGGTGGAGGAAGTAGTATTAAGCGCACGATTAAGAATCGGCACCAAAATTGCCAGTGCAGACTCTGTGACTTCTGTAACAAAGGTAACTTGGGACAAACTCTTGATACAGTTCTGAACATTCTTTGGATCATCCAACGTCTTGATAATCAGTGGAACCCGAGGAATCACGTCCTGATTATCCAGCCTGTTACCAAAATCAGTCAATGTCTTGGTTGCGGCTTTTGACAATTCTGGCTTCATATCATGCATAACGTTAGTCAGTACGGGGATGGCATCAACAAATCTAGACTCCAAAAAATCCTGAGGAACATCCTCTAAAATGCGTTCAACAAATTTCAATGCACCAACTTTGCCCTGCCACTTGGCGGAAGAGCTTAAATATTCAAAAAGTTTTGTCAACACTCCAGAGACCTTCGCCTCATCCGGATAAATTCCATACAAAGCGTCTGAAGATGCCTGTGCAGCGCGTTTAACTGAATTCTCCTTATCCGACAGCAAATCAAACGGAAGGGTGAAGGAGTGCAACAGATAAGCTTCGGCTGGTGTCTCTGGTCCAAACTTCTTAGCAATGGACGAAAGTGCCACCATTGACCCTTCACGAGCCAACGCGCTACCCTTTACCTTACTAACACTAGCCAAATGCCCATGGATGTTATAATCCTCGATAGACTGAGCACCATCCTTTACCAGGAGATCAGTCAACTCATTCACAGTACTTTTCACTTCGCTAATGTTCTGCGAGTGCACAATTTTTTCAAAATACTCCGATGCAGCCGTATTCTCAATATCCTTCAGGGCATTACCCAACGACGCAAGAGAAAGAGAAGATCCTCCATTAACTGGAGTCGAAGTACCAGACACATTGTTAGAAGACCCGGATTCATAACCTTGGTATCCACCACTAGGCACAAAACTGCCACCGGGTACAAAGGTCCCGCTGCCAGGAACGAATGTGCCGCCTCCAGGAACAAATGTTGGGATCGAAGGCTTCTTCGGTTCAAGATCGTCTAGGTTTATTTTCTTGAATTTGTTCTTTGGAGGCATTGTAGAACCGTTAGTGCTTTCTGCAGAAGACAAAAAAAAAAAAAAAAATATTCCGATAACCTACAATTTTTCGTCGGGATCGGCACGCGCCGCGTTCAAATTTTACTGACCATTCAGCCGCACGTGGTCAAAAAACCTTAAATAAAAGCCAAATTGTGTAGGGCATGAACAATTATATAGAGACTAACGCTACTAGTTGGTTTTTGAAGAGCTGAATGTTTTTACTTGGCTGACTGTTTTCTGGGGGGCACGCCCCCAGACCCCCTTGGTCGGCTTCGCCGAAATCCGGGTAAAGCTTAAGCTAGCTAGCGTGCTAGCTCGTTATAGATCTGTTAAAGTACCAGATGTCGTATATAATATAGCATGCAAAATATTATATCTGTAATTCAATCATTGGGAGTGCCAATCATGTTGTGTTTGCGCTGGATTTCCAACGTGTCAGGCATGGTATGCTCAGGGAGCCGGACATCTGAGCTCAATGGACAACCCAGCGAAGTGAAAATAGGTTCAAATCAGTGAGAACCCACAGGCTCAACCTCAGAACAATAGCTGGTTTGCGGGACATAACTACTAAGGCGCATTCACCTAAGACGTTAGGGAATGCTGAGAGAAATTTCGCAACTACCTGTAGGCCCTGTTTGGTGTTTAGAAGTGCAGACAGATCTTCTACTATGCAGAATAACGCTTTAATTTGTCTCTTTTTCTGGAAAAGGAATAACATCGTCAAGTAAGATGTGCTACTAGGTCAACAGCATAAAGTCTAATCGAGCCCCAAACTCTCTAAGTCAGATTCGCCGAGGTATGTGCAAATGGGTAAAAAAGTATAAAACAGTTCTCTCTGTCCAATATGTTAATAATTTTAAGCTAGTAACATTCTCTAGAAAAGGCATTGATATTAATTATACAGCTGAATTGAAAACCATCTTACTTAAACTATCATACAAAGTCCCTCAGCACTGCATTCTATGGGCCACATCAACATCTGGCCGCATTTTGATCCCTTTTTTCTTTGAACAATCTGTGTTTTAGTCGGGTCGTTAATATCCACACATACTTGGTAGCAGGGCGACAATAATAAACCTTTATCAAAACGAGTTCCTTCCGGGCATTCCTCTGGGTTGCCATAGACTTGGTAGGCTTGACCATTGGATGGCGCTGTATCATTATCTCCAGAGGAAGTATCCCTCAATCGTATTTCAGAACCCGAGGGAGTCGGAGAGTCAGCCGGCGCGGCAATGGCTGGCGTGGACGTCGCTGCCAGGAAGGCGACTACGTATGGAAATTTTCATTTTAATTTCTTCTCGCGTCTGCAGTAAGTAATATAATATAGAATTTTTTTGGGCAACAGCGATTATTTATGCAATTGGCGCTAGAAGAGCATTCCTCCATGAATATTCATAACAATTAATTGTAAATGCGGTCATGTATGCATGTAGCCGATCGATTGATATCGATCGAATATTAATAATTAATATTAATATTATATGCAAGCGCATAAGGTTAACACAAACAGCCGGCCAGCGCGAGCTAGACCCATATATATATAATTAAATTAACCGCGCTTGCCAGCTAATCTCCAGCGAGGAAAATGAAAGATAATTTAAATGCCTATATATTATATGTCCGACGGAAGTTGTGGTACTTCCAAGAACCAGGGAAAGAGTCCAAGCATTGTGGTACCTAGTTGGCGTGTCTCATATGCATGCAGTGTTGACGCCTGACACCCTGCTGGGTCGGCTACACGGAAAGTTGGGTAGCCCATAGTCTTCTGCGAAGCAGAACTAATGCTTTTGCTTCTTTTCTAGAAAAGAAGAAACCGCTTAACATAGAGGATTGCTGGGGACACGCCCTCAGGCCCCAGTGTCGGCTTCGCTGAAGGTTGGATAGTGTCTTTTGTAGCTTCGCAGAACTAACGCTTTTGCTTCTTTTCTGGAAAAGAAGAAATCCCTGTAACGTGTAGTTTCACTGAGGATATATACCCCAGATCCCTGGCTTTGCCGAAGTGGGTTAGGAGGGTAACCTGCGAAGGAGGACCAACCACGACAAGCCCCTTCTTGTGCGGCTTGGACAAAGATGCAAAAGACAGCTTCCGGGAAGTTGAACAATTCAATTGTTGCTTTTAGGACCATGTGTTCATAGAAACTACTATAAGAGTATGGCAATTGCTTATTAATCATAATAGACACCATTCTTTTTATGCCAGTCCTCAAGGCTATCTGGACCATAGGTATCATAGATTTCCTTTGGGCCCTCTGGCCAACGTGCCCATTTGGGTTTTGATCCGTCCATTATACAAACCATTGATTGTGGTTCGGGAAGTTCAGTGTCAATTGCAGGAGCAAATGGATGGATTAGCTCACCCCACCTGTCGTCCCAAACCCAAAGCATAGTCGAGCAGTTAGAGCAAAAGCTACGGAATGAAGAACATTTTTCTTCTTCTGGTTTGCCACGATCCTTAATTGCATGATATCGCCTTCCCTTGGAGTTAGTACAAAACACAAGTACTATAAAACCAACTCACTTGATCAATTCTTTGCCCTTTAATACTTTCAGCGAATCTGCAATCCCTCCAATATTGATACTACCACTGAACCCGGAAATCTTTCGACAAATACTACAAGCACAAAGTTGATAAGGCACCGGTGTGTTAGACAGCAGTGTGAATTGTACTTCACCACATTGACAGCTACCTTCAAGTTCCCTATATCAATCAGTACTACAACTTCCTCTCCCATTAGACAAAACCAATTCCTTACATTGGCATTTTACTATCACTCTCTTGTTAAAAATAGGATGATTTTGCGCAAAACAAATCCGCTGTTCTATCAGCTTCCGCAATCGGCGGTCCGGCATCTCCGCCGACCCAGAGATCGGGGTGCAGGGGCCCAGCCCGCTGCCAACCTATCCAGGAGCGGTGTTTTCTGGGGGCACGCCTCCAAACCCCCTGGGCTCGCTTCGCTCAAGACTATGGGTAATGTACAGTCTTTCTATTCGTTGAAGCCTCGCAGAGCTACGGGATACGGGAGTGCTGGGCTGGCCCCTGCAAACTTAACCCAGAAGTCAGACCCCCCACCATTGATAATAGATATCCCGGGCAATGAAGAACAAAACCGCCCACTACGAACGACCTTTTACCCTAGCGCTAGCCTCGGTGAAGTCGACCCAGCAAAACATCAATTAGTTTGTTGAGTTGAAGCTTTGCAGACAGACGGTGGACTTTTTTATACTGAACCGTCGTATATATTATAAGTTAAATTACATAAATGGGAGTTATTTTTTTTTTTTTTTTTATCTTCTGTAGCCGGAGCGTGGATAAGGAGGATTATGGTAGGCGCCACCACGGTGATGGCCACCTCCAGAGTGTTGCCTTTGGAGATTTTGGAAGGTGGTTTTAAAGCCGTTACTCAATGCAGTAACATCTCCATAATCATTTTTCATCATTCTGAATCCGTTGGGGATCACTTGGACGTGCCACAGCTGCATTTGGGCTTTTGGCGTGGTCTTGAAACATAGGTAGAACCACCCTGGTCGTTTATGGTCGTAGCAGTATCGGTAGGTGGACCTTCCGTTAGCTTCAGTGTATCTGGTGATCCATTTCTCAACTTCACTTGGACCACCGTTCTGAAACTTGTCACAGTTGATCATTTCTTCGACTTTTCTAAGCATGGCTTGTATGTGGCCAATAATCAGTTCATCCAAATCCGTGTATCGATGACCATCGACTTGAAGATACTTTCCAAGAGAGTACTCATTGTCCTTTTCCATTTCCAAAACGTCCAAATGCTGGAACATGTTTTCTCCTACCTTCCAGGTGATTGCAATATGATCCGTGCCTCTAGAGGATGGTCTAATTACCAGCTCACCACGAGGCTTTCCAGCAAGATACTCTTCTGCTTGTCGACTATTCATGACTCGGAATAGTGGATGCTTGATGATTCGTCGGGTTCTCTTCTCATCTTGAGATTTGCGCAAAAGTTTGGCTCGATCATTTTCCTCGGCTGCAAAATTCCATTTACGCGAATCTTGGTGGGATCGTTTGGTCTGTTCAAGTGCTCGTTCAATTTCGCTTTGGTTAACGCTTAACTCACATGTAAACTTGGCATAGTTGACACTCTTGACAAGCGATTGAACTGTAAAACCATATTGGATATCATTTCTCCGTTCTGGCAGAGAAACGTTGGCCTCCACACCACTTGGCAATCTTCCGACTGCAAACCCTGTTGCAATCTTACGAATGTTAACTGGTGTGATAACCCCCGGATGAAGCGTCGTCTTGGTCTCGCCGGTTAACATTGTAAAAACTTGCATTTCTGACAATTCTCGTAATGGTGCCCGTTGTTCTCCAAAATGGTTCAATAATTCTGCCTTGATCATTTCCAGCGTCTCCCGCTTGCGCTGGTTAAACTTCTTTCGCAGCTCCTCTGCATAATCAACAAGAATCAACTCATTGAGTTTCTCCGGTCCCTCATGCAAAAGCTGTGCAACTACTCCTCCAGATGATTCGTAGCCAGCAAAGTCTTCTTCGTCGAGTTCAAGCGCATCGGCCGCCATCTTTTTGCCGAGCTCATAATCCTCTGGGTGAATTCGTGTTGCATCCAACAACTCGATTTCCTGGCTCTTGAGCGAATGGTCGTCATAAGGGATTTTCAAGAATGCTGCACAATTCATAAATATAACTCTGGCAGTGATTTCCTCTGTTACCAAGTCGCCTCGATTCTTAAGGAACCCACCTTTTGATTGAATACCTTGAAGAATACCTGATGCCTTTCTCGGTCCAAGTCCAGAAACGTATTGCATCAGATTACCGACATACGAGCTTCGAACAGCTTCATTCACATCGACGCCAACCAAGTTGACATAGTCGACAAACGTCGTTTCAATTGCATCGTGGAACTCCTCCTTGGGTAGGAGATGTTGGAAAGGATGGATATGAATAGCAGAAATTTCACGACCAAGTGCTGCATACTCCAACATTGGAGATTGAACATATCGTGCAAGGGCAATACAGTATCTCAAAAGTGGCGGTTGTTCAGAAAATTCGGCAACCCCCTGTTTGGAGTTTTGGAATAATCTTGCAACTTCATCCTGTACCCAAATCAATCCAAGTCGAGTATCACCAGCATCGCCTCCCGGTGTCAACTTCTCATCTTCAATGATCTTTTTGACAATAT
The DNA here is from genome assembly GCA_030573635.1 of Blastobotrys ciferrii. Classification (NCBI taxonomy): domain Eukaryota; kingdom Fungi; phylum Ascomycota; class Dipodascomycetes; order Dipodascales; family Trichomonascaceae; genus Blastobotrys; species Blastobotrys ciferrii. The sequence continues at coordinate 65,841 of JAJMDO010000030.1, read as the reverse complement.
CATATAACTTGCTAGAATTAACCGTGAATCCAGCTATTCCAACAACATCTGGGGTTTGGTCCTCAATTAGTTTGACCAACCTTGACTTGAAATCCTCATGTCGGGGATCATCAAGCTTGGCATTATCAACAACATTGCCATCTTCATCAACCATCACAGCAAGAATGGCATCCCTACCAAACTCACACATACCACCGGAAATGGTGAGGACACGAGCAGTAGTACCAGCGACATATCCAGGTGGTTTGTATGGTGCCTGGTTAAGCTTATCGCCAAACAGTTTCCTGACTTCAAAGTACAGGGATCGGGTACAATCCTGTTTGAGCTCTTCCTTGATATTCCTGCAAATCAATGGAACAATTTTCCGAGATGCATTCTTGAAGACTGCTCTTCTAGCCTCATTCCAAGCAGACGCAATATCAGAGACGTTGTCTGATAGGAATAATCGTAACAACTCTTCAAACAAGGTGGTCTTGTAATCGGGATAAGAAACTCGAACAACAACCAATCCTTCAGATTCAGCCAAAAGCATTCTCAAATACAATTCGGGTCTCAAACGCAGTTCAGCGAATGTCCTGTTAATTGCATATTTGAAATCATAATAAGGACTGGATTCATCAATCTTCTTTTGACCCTTATCGGTCAAAATAATATCAACCTTTGCATCCGACCAGAACTTTTCTCTAACTGCCTTGCGCACTTTGGGGTCATAAAATATTTCTTCCGCAAGCATCTGTTGCGCATCCTCCAAAGCTTGGGAGAGCTCCTGATAAAAGGCCGGGTTACCTTCTTCATCTGGTTCAGTGTATTCCCTTGCCATTGTCTCTGGTAGTTGTGCAGGATCATCGGCAAAGTTTAGCCGCTGATTAGCTTCAATGTTCTCACCAAGATCCTCAGCAGTCATACCAAATGCTTGAACTAGCCCATAAATTTTTCCCTGTCTGATTCTTTCAAAGCGTCCAAATCGACTGTGGCGCTTATTCGGCTTGTCAGAGTTGATTTGTATATCCTTGATTTGTGCAGAGTATCGGAATTGAACGAAGTCCATCAAGTCTTGATATCCCACTAACGATGACGTATTCGGCAACAGTTCTTCATACAAGCTGTCGTATACATCTAATGCAGAGTACATATTTGTTAACGCCTTTCTCTTTTCCAACATGCCATGGTACTCAATGTCCAAATAAACGATACGCCACAAATCATCTCGGTTAAGCAACAAATCTGATGTCATTTTTCCGGTTTGCGGTTTTTCTTCCTCCTCACCTTCTCCCTCACTTTTGACCTTGCTACTGTTAGTAGCTGTTTCGTAAGTATAAAGCAGATAGTCCTTTCGATGCTGCCAAATGAACGGAACTTCAAGAGAATCCTTAGAAATAAACTCCAAAACTCGTCGGACTGCTTTTTGGAAGGGTTGTCGAAGGAATGGCTTGGAAACAAAGAAATGCTTCTTGTCACTTTCAAGCTTTTCGCTAATCCATGTAACTTCAGACTTGAAATCTTCATCATCAAGATCATAATCCGATTTGAGAGCTTGACGCAAGAGCTGATATCGTTCTGGCATGTCGGTAGTGCGAATGGCGTTATCTTCATCAGTCAGTAATCGAGCCTTAAGTTCACCAGGCTCAAACACATCCTTCAATTCCGGAGGACCCTTCTCGCCGCCTTCATCTGATGCATAATCCAACTCTGCTTCATCTTCACCTTCCAAAGCCCAGTCGTATTCTTCACCATCACCAAACACTTCGTAAATTTCACCGAGTTTTTCTTCATCGATACCGGTAAGTTGACTACTAAGTGCTTTGGGCATGCGATTCTGAGCATGATGCGTTGACCGAATTTCACGCTCCTCTTCCCGTCGGCGTTCTTCGTCAGAAAATTCATCCTCTTCAATAAAATCGTCAAATTCGTTAGCATAGCTTCGCGGGCCGGTTCGATCACCGGCTCCTTCACCGGGCTCTTCCTCCTCTTCATCAGAAAACATCTCAGTGAGACCCCGCGAAGGTCGAGACTCCTCTTCAGCACGCTCTTGCCCGCCACGCTTGAGACGCTTAAATTTTCGCTACATCCATCAGTCAGTAAAACGCTTCATGTGCCAACAACAATCCGTTTTGCTTACCGAATCTTCCCGCCGATATCCGCCTGTGTTCTCCAGCAACAAGTCCAAATCATCCTGATCCAACTCGTCGTCATTTTCTCGTTCCGTGGCTGCTTTGAGTTCACCCCTAGCAGCTTCTTCCTCTTCTTCGGGGCTTCGATGTCGTCTTCTTCTCTTTTTACGTCTGGCTTTACGCGACGCACCAATATCCTCCTCCTCGTCGTCTTCATCATCATCTACAATGAATCCCTGTCGAACCTACACATCTACATTAATATCTGGCAAAAGGCTCCATAAACACACTTGGCTTACTTTTGCCATTTCCTCTTCATCATCTTCTTCCTCCTCTTCAGAGGAGTCCATCTCTTGGTCATCGCCTCCTTCGTTTTCCTCATCCCTACGCTCCTCTTCATCATACACTCCAACGTCGTCGGCAATCTCGTTCGGCTCGTCAATTGGATCACTCATTGTTGATGAAGTCGCCAGCCCTAGGCCTCGTGTGTCTGCTTTTTAATCCGAATCCTTTCCTCCCAGACACAAATCCGCGCGTCACGTGACACGCGTTAAAATTTCACTCGAGCAATACAACGCCTAATTAACTGTAGCTCGTCTCAAGGGAAACGATTAGGGCTATTGTTCGATTCAGCAAGCTCTATGTTCCTTTTTAGCAAAAGCTGTGATCTTGCTGAAGTAGCAAAAGCGATACTGTACTCAAAACTAGACGTAACCTATAGAGGCCTGCATGTTGCAGGTTACTTTACTGATCATGGCTATTCAATCTATTTATGTCCTTCTCGATCGTATATCGAAAACATTTCTCTTCTTCTTCTTCCGCTTCCTAAAAAAAAAACCTATTTCTGCTTCGCAGCAGACAGTCTGTACCCGCTTCTCAGCAAAAACCGACCCAGACTGGGGGAAAGCCCCGAGAAAAAGACGCTAAGGGCTCCTATATTATCCGGAAATATTATTCCTGAAAGTAAAAAAGAAGCGTTATACGTTCTAACCAAGTCGCAGAAGTGAAGTTTCAACAGGACATTGTGGCTGTTAATAAGACGTCATGGCCGTTGTCGGAAGGTTCCGATCCAAATTAAGTTCATGCACGGTGAGAATAGTGAATCAGGACATTCTCAATGGGCATAGATGTCTTCATGTATGGTGGAGGAGGATTGTATAATTCTTTCGGGGTGGGCTCGTGACGGGCGCATTTGAAACATGGAGTCGGGATTTGCCCGAGACAAATAACGTGGAGATGACCTTTTTGCTATAGGCGTAGGGCAGGGTAGGTACCTGATTGCCCGTTTCAGACAGGTAAAGCTTATTTTGTTAAAAGGTTTGTTCTTGACGTTGGACAAGATCTCTTGCGTCGATCTCTGGTGAAAAAAGGTGGATGAGTTTCTTGACAAATAACCATGGTATATCGCCGTTGGACATATCCAATAAGTCTAATGGGCTGGTATTCTCTGGGGGTATTCGGCCTCTGCCAACGCAGGGACTATTGATGCTGAGGTCGCGGTCAGGTCAGAAGTCTGGTAAACAGAAGACAAAAAAGGCCTACAGAGGGATAAACAGTCTGATCGATGCTGCTATTAACACCAAATGTCTTCCTAGTAGCGCAAGTGTTAGCAGTTGTAATAGTAGCATCAGCAGCAAGAGCTCGTCCAAAAGGTCCATTCGATCTTGCAGACCAATCCCTTCTGGGTCTGCTGTTCGGTTGGCGTCCAGCCGATTGAGCATCAACAGAGCTGGCAGTCGTAACCATTCACCTGTGGTTACCAAAAGACATCGATTGGGGTTGACTGATCTACCTGTTGAAATTTTGGAGCAGGTTTTTACACACTTGAGTCAAAGAGACCTGGTCAAGATCATATGCCTGTCTAAACAACTATATCATATCATTCAACAGGTTATTTATCGACAACCACAATTCACATCCACGTATCGCGTTGCACAGTTTGTATCAGCTGTGACAAAGAAGGCGGATGTTTCGTCCCTTGTATATGAATTGGATCTCAGCACAATTGAAGCAGGGTTGATGAACGAAGATGGTTTGATTCTTGCAGGGTGGAGAGATTGGAAGTTACGCTCTGAACCGCTCTATTCCACATCTCGTTTTACTAAAGCTCTGTTGTCAGTACGGTCCTCCTCCAACAAAAACGGGCATATCAACGCTCGAAACAACGTTTCTCCAGCAACAATACCAACTCTAGGCAATGAACACCCTATTCAAAGTCCCTTGTTGAAACAATTCTCACAAAGTAAGGATATTCCCAGCGGGGCACTTATTCATGCGCTGACTGCATGTCGCAACTTGACAGTTTTGGACCTCTCCTACCTACCATTGGCTGATGACTACTTTGTAGTAGCAAAAACCAAGCTAGTATTTGTTTCTGATGTTGTCCGAAGTAATACTTGGAAAGATTCAGAAGTCAGACAAGTTAATCCGAGTGATATCATCGACTGCTTGATTCCCTTAAACAATCTTACTATACTAAGACTCAAAAAAGTCACGTGGATCACTAAGGGCCTCCTCAAACGGTTCCTTAGCAACTCTTTAAGCGTATCCAATGGTAAGCTTCAGGAATTGGATTTGCGCGATGCAGGAATGTTCCGTCACGCCAAATGGGCAGTTCAGACAACTCCCACAAATCTTCTCAGCTTGCTTGATTAGGAGAGATCGGGCCTCCCCTGGCGCCCCAGATCCCTTAGTCCGCTGTGAATTCTGAATAAGTCTTTGTTTAAATACAATGAAACAAGCTAATCCTTTACTCAGAAGGTTTTGCAGGGGGCCAGCTCCATGCACCCCCGTAGCTCTGCGAGGCTTCGACGAATAGGAAGAGCCGAATATTACCCATAGCCTCGAGCGAAGCGAGCCCAGGGGGTCTGGGGGCCTGCCCCCAGAAAACCATACTTGGGTTAGGTTTGCAGAGAGCATTGCCCTCTTAATGTATAGTTATCAGAGAACAGGCGTGTGCGATCATTGGATCTCAGCTTGAAATACTTATAGCTCCCCAGGGCAAATGTTAAAGAACACATCAATAATTAGGGAAAGCCAATATTAAATGACTTTATATTCCCTCAGTAAATTAGTTGCTGGATTATTTAGTTTTCTTTTCGGCGGAGACCGGTTTAGTGTTCCAGTAAAGGAGAACCTGAATGAAGAGGACAAAGTTCAGAACTGTAGACCCAAGGAAAGAGCCAAGAACCATTGGATCGTCGACTTCCTGAATGGTGGTAAAAACGCGAGCTAGGGAGCCAAGGAGGTAGTTGACCACGGTGAAGACACTCAATTGGCCTGTACTTTTGTTTTGCCAATTAGAGTAAACCTGTGGGATTTTTGAAAAAAGTGTAAGGGGAATGGTCAAGCCCTGTAAATAAGTGAGGACTTCACCGTTAACTCCAGTACCATTCTTAGGAAAAAGAGCTGCACAAGCAGCAGTAAGAATTGCCGAAAATATGGCAGCTTGAGGTTTTTTGCCAGAATAAATGAAAATCAACAGTGTGATGACAATGTTTTGCATAGAAATCAAAACAGTCTCACCAAATGTGCTGAAAGGAAACCCCGATCGATAGTTGTAGGCAATGGTAATCAGGTAGCTGACAGTTTCCAAAATGAAACTGATGAGAGATAGCCCAGCTGCAGAACGTGATTGCAACAGCTTCAAGATCTGCGGAACCTTGACAATAGAAGACATAATAACAATCCCCCAACTAAGTCCCTTGGAAATTCCAAGAGCAACGCATTCAGGATTATTTCCAAACTCCACGTCCCGAATAAGAACGTCATAGCATTCTTCCCCAATAATATTAACACCAATTTGCTCAATAGGCCCCGGGATCAACGCAGTAACCGGTCTAATATATGGCCCCAGAGGGTCAACAATCTTTCCAATAATGTCCATCATAAATTTATCGGGCTCCACGTAAGAAGTCGACGCGTCTCGTTTAACGTGTCACCGGCATCCCGACTCGATTTTCAACACAAACCTAAGGCTACAGGGGTTACTCCTGAACGTTAAGGTTAACGTTAATAAACCTGAATAAGCAACATGTGGTTAGGTTTGCAGGGGCCAGCCCCCTGCACCCCCATGGCTCTGCGAAGCGTCAACGAATAGAAAGAATTGAACATTACCGAAAACCTCGAGCGAAGCGAGCCCAGGGGGCCTGGGGCGTGCCCCCAGAAACTACTGGGTTAGGGTTTGTAGGGGGCTGGCCCCCTGCACCCCCGTGGCTCTGCGAGGCTTCAACGAATAGAAGAAATTGAACATTACCCAAAGCCTCGAGCGAAGCGAGCCCTGGGTGTCTGGGGGCGTGCCCCCAGAAAACTACTACTGGGTCAGGATTTACCCAAGAAAAGCCATTTTTTAACATTTGCTTCATAGAAAACATTCTTCACCGATTCCGGGGTTTAAGGACTTGCCCCAAGTAAACAAAATAATAACATAGTCAAACAATTGTTTTCAAGATATACCCTTTTCTAAGTAGAAGCAAAAAGTATTGTCCCGCTTCACCATTTCAATATGGGCTGTGTAAAATGTTTTGTTTTGGGTAACTAGAGTATCGGTCCCGACCGGTTTTTCTTCAATTAATACCGTTGGTGCCGAGGTTTTGACTAAAGGCTGGTGGTTATTTTAGTCTATTCTTCGCGTTGGAACGAGGTGATAGGGTTGAGTTAGACAAGGGAACTCTATTGGCCGAGAACCGAGAGTGTTTGGTTCTTACATTGTCGAGATGATTTCGCCCAGGCGTGCAGTTAGAGTCTTACTAACAGTTCTTGGACTTATAACATTGGGGCTCAATTTGTATATATACAACTATGATCGACTTGATGTGGCCAATTGTCGGTTTGGACCGGAGAGTGATATCCGCTTGTTGGCGTTTGGAGATCCGCAAATACGAGGGAGTGATCAAAACACTCCGTTGAGGACTCGGCTAGATATATTTGGCAATGACTACTTTTTAGGGCATATATATCGGCTCCTCACAAAGAGACTTGATCCAACCCATGTGGCTGTGATGGGAGACCTGTTTTCCAGTCAATGGATTGGGGATCAAGAGTTTCACCATCGTGCAAAGCGGTACAAAGAGCGAATATTCACCCATTGGGACAGTCCGCATCCTGTATTTATTAACGTGAGCGGGAATCACGATATTGGCTATGCTGGTGAGATGACTACTCCCCGAGTCCGGCGTTTCCGACATGAGTTTGGTGAACTCAACTATGTCAGGGAATATGATAATTGGCGGTTCGTGGTGTTGAATACACTTGCATTGGACGGACCCGCCGTAGATGACAAATTTCCCAAGGAAACGGCAGAATTTCTGGATGAGCTTAAAGACAGTCAATTTGTTGGACCCACTGTCTTGATCACTCATGTCCCATTGCACAAACCTGCTGGGATTTGCCGCGATGGACCCTCATTTACATACTACACAGACTATCCGGAAAACTGGCTTAGAAGTCAGAACCATTTATCATACGAAGCGACTCAACGCGTGCTCAATAGTGTGTTTACCCCTGGCAACCCGTATGGAGGTGTCATGTTAGCCGGCCACGACCACGAGGGATGCAAAGCAACATATTTCTATGACGGATCTGAATGGAAGGCCTATCCCTATCAGTCGGTCAGCAGTAGCGTCCAGGAATACACTGTCAAAAGTATGATGGGTGAATACGGTGGAAACGCTGCACTCTTATCCGGCGTATTCGACAAAACTGCCATGACTTGGAGCTTCAAGTATTCCCTATGCCCTTTTGCTGTTCAACATGTATGGTGGGTCACTAAAGTGGTTACGATAATCACCATTGCTCTAACTCTGTCATATGGGTTGTTGCATATAATCACTGCACCACCAAGGCCTCATACTCCACCAATCAAAAAGGACTAATAGATTATCAACTAACAGTATCAGCAGACCACCAGGAATAGCCTTCTAGTCCCGGTATTGTTCTTTTAAAAAAGAGAGCCAAAAACAATACCTGTGCGAGGCTTCAATTAACTGGAGGTGCTTAAAAGAACCGCGTATGTACGCTATGCTCACATACTAGAATCCAGCTATAGAACCTAGTTTTGGTTTCTGCTATAGCATTATTAGGTCTTAGTATCTGAACTCTTGGATTAGGTTTTGCAGGGGGCTAGCCCGGCCCCTGCACCCCCGTGGCTCTGCGGGGCCTCAACGAACAGAATGAATGGAACACTACCCAAAACCTCGAGCGAAGCGAGCCCAGGGGGTCTGGGGCGTGCCCCCAGAAAACCAGGTTTTGCAGGGAGCCAGCCCCCTGCATCCCCGTGGCTCTGCGAGGCTTCAACGAATGGAATGAATGGAACAGTACCCAAACCTCGAGCGAAGCGAGCCCAGGGGGTCTGGGGGCGTGCCCCCAGAAAACCACCCTTGAGTTAGGTCTGCAGCGTGTTTAATAAATTCTGGTGCATGTATGCAATGAACTTTGGGCTAGGGTTTGTGGCTTGTGCTGAATGTTACGCTGGGGTGAAATTTTTCTTCCTTGGGCTTCTATGCTCCCCACCTCTTCGGCATCGACTAAAGAGTTGAACACGTCGCCTAATAGAGTAGAGTGGAGAGAACACGAAAAAAATGAATCCGGCAGTTTCCAACCTCGTAATCATGCTTGTCATGATGCAAGTCAGCAAGAAGGTTCCATTTGAGGATCCGAATGTGCTTCTCGGCGTCAGAGTCCTTTACGTTGTGTCCAACCTGCTTATCTTTGGTCTCTTTTTCTACACCAGAAGCAAGATTCAAAAGAAGAATGGTACGTTATATGAGATTACTACTATACCTTACCTCACGGAGTTTATGTTTGCAAGCAGCTTGATTGAAGTTTTCAGTATTGAGAACTTCAGGTCCTATCTACCCCGTATCTGTGAAGATCCTGGGGTTGATATACATAGCTCCGTTGGGTTTTATGATATTTTTGTCGAAGGGAATTACTAACAGCGCTTTAGACTTGACCACACTGAAGTATGTTGAGCCAGCCAACGCCATGCAGGGAACTACCGAGTCCAAGCTGGTTACCACTACCGTTAAGGAGTACGACCTTCAACAAGTCCAGACTGCTATCAAGGGTGTCTTCAGCGGAATTGCCATGATGGCCTTCATGCATTTGTACATGAAGTACACTAACCCATTGTTGATTCAATCCATCCTACCAGTCAAGTCTGCAATTGAACAAAAGATTGTCCAGATTCATGTCTTCGGCAAGCCTGCCTCCGGAGATCTTAAGCGACCATTCAAGGCTGCCTCCATGTTCGGTGGCTTGGGTGGCAATGAAGCTCAAACTGACAAAAAGGCTATCTCCGAGGCTGAGACCGCTGGTTCCGGTGGTATCAAGGAGGAGTAAATAAACTACAACGTCTCACTTAATCACAATCTCCATTTCATTATCGTTAGAATCTATTATGAGCAATCTCCTAAATCCTGTTATCTCTCACTGGCCTGTCTGTTATTCGTCTACACCTCTGAAATTCTCTCAAACGAGAATTGTTTTGTTCTTTTTTAAAAAGAACCAAAACCATTAGCTCTGCAAGATCAAACCACTCCTAAGCTTTAACGAATAGAACTAATTGAACGCTAGTCGAGCGAAGCAAGCCCTGGGATGTTGTGTTCTGGGGGCACGCCCCCAGACCCCCTGGGCTCGCTTCGCTCGAGGCTATGGGTAGTATTTTTCTGTTTCTATTCGTTGAGGCCTCGCAGAACCTCGGGGGTGCAGGGTGCTGGCCCCCTGCAAACCTAACCCAGTTGTTGTTTTTCTGGGGACCCACCCCCAGGCTCCCTGGGCTCGCTTCGCTCGAGGCTATAGGTAGTGTTTTTCGGTTTCTATTCGTTGAAGCCTTGCAGAGCCACGGGGGTGCAGGGGGCGTGCCCCTGCAATACTAACCCTCTAGTTTTTTCCTGAAAGTACGACCGAACTTTGTCAGACGGTATTCAGCGAAGCAAAAGCGATTCTGGCTGTAGAGAATTGAGATTAAGGGGCGTTACACATTAAAAATAAATAGAGAGATTAAGAATGCTGACGAAGGAAATTGATGACTTCCTGTAATTCGTTGAGATCGCTGTAAAGTTCGGGGACCGACTTTGATAGCGATTTTATTAGTTGTAACGTGTCTTCGTAATCGGTTTGTATTCGGTCGACGGGGAGGGATACTGCCTCGTCGTTGTCGGTTGATTGGTCCTCGGTGGGTAGTGCCTGATCCAAAAGGTCCTGTTCCTCTTTCAGTTTCTGCTTGTATATTTCAGAGGCTTGATTAGGGATTTGACGGCGTAATTCTGTGACTTCTAGTGTTCGTTCATCGACTTCAGCATACAAGTGTCGCAATTTCTCGTTCAATTCGACATCAAATGGTTCGACGACTTCTTCCTTCTGTAAGGAATCAACTAGTGTGTCTCGAGTGGACATATCCACACCATTTACCACCATGGAATGGCGGGCTAGCTCGAACGTCTCGTGAATAAACTCCTCAACCAGCTGCCGAACCCGGGTTTTGAGCGAATCCTCCGTTGGGAGATGCAAGTCAAGCTTGGTTTCGGCAGATTCATGGAACTGCGACTTTAGAAACTTGACATCCTCACTCACAAGCTGTAGCTTGTTGTGGAGGTTGTCGGACTCTGCCATCGCGTACCTGTCGCCTTCGGTATGTATGTAGAGTATTAATGGCAGCTGCGTCGGCAATCGGCATGCCGCAACGTTAAATGTTTGTTTACTTTTTGGGATGTACGCGCGTTGGCGCGTTTATTTACATTATTGTATATGAATACGCGTTGTGAACAGACTTGTATACTCAACGCTTGAAAACTACTGCAAATCACTTCTAGCACGGCTACTATGGACTATTCATACCCTCCACGAAGCTCCCATGGGAGCCCTTTTTCGTCACCGACTAAACAGGCCAGTCCCAGGCGGACACCAAGAGAGAAATCAACACCAAGGGCAAAGCATGGCTCTTCGTCGCCATACTACAACGGAGTTACGACTGATCAGTCACCGAACCGAAACCTGTTCACATCGTCCAGCCAAGATATATCATTAATGCGATCCAGCAGTACGGCACATTTCCGTCACTTATCAAATACCACTAATGGATCGGGGCATGATCCAAACCTATATATTCCCGGTGTTTCCGACTCAACCGAAGATGTCCAAGGTACGTTAATCTATTTATCAGCACAGTTAGATACTAACAGTCCTAGGTCTGCACGGACGGGTACGACTACAACGACATGAATCTGTCGCAAATCAAACTGCATCAAAAAACTGGATGGACAAACAACGAAAAAACATCCAAGCTTACGAGTATCTATGTCACATCGGTGAAGCTAAAGAGTAAGTGCGCCTATGTTTTGTTCTGCCCTGGTGACAATTATTCTGGTGAAATTTTCCTTTTTAAACAACCGACAAACTCGCACAGCTAATGTTTTTGGTTCTTTTTTAACGAAGAACAAAACTAAGGATGGTGGATTTCTGGGGGCACGCCCCCAAGCCGCCAGGGTCGGCTTCGCCGAATGTTGGGCTGTATTCGTTGCAGCCTCGCAGAACTAATGTTTTTAGTTCTTTTTTTAAAAAGAACAAAACAGTTCTATTTGTTGAAGCCTCGCAGAGCCACGAGGTGCAGGGGGCTGGCCCCCTGCAATCCATGGTATAGTGGTTTTCTTCTTTTTCCATAAAAGAGACAAAAATCATTGTGCTGATTCGCAGTTAATTCAGGTGGTTTCTTGAAAGGATGGAGTTTGTCAGCAATTTTTCACAAAGCGGAACTAGAAAAAGTAAACCAATCTCTAACAATTGTTTAGGTGGCTTGAAGCATGCATCGGGGAAGAGATTCCGCCTGTCATTCAATTAGAGGAAGCATTGAGGGACGGTGTGGTTTTGGCAAAGTTGACCCGGACATTTGCGCCGCATTTAGTTCGAAGGATTTTCGAGCATCCTCGGCTACAATTCAGACATTCTGAAAATATCAACTATTTCTTCCATTTTTTGGACGAAATTGGTATGCCGGACTTGTTTACCTTTGAATTGACCGACTTGTATGATAAGAAAAATATTCCCAAAGTGATTTATTGTGTGCACGCTTTGGGGTTCATTCTATCAAGTCAGGACCTGGCTCCGCCAATAGGTGATTTGGTAGGAAAGCTGGAATTTACGGAAGATGAAATTATGGATACACAGAAGGGCTTGGACGCTAGAGGACTGAACAATCTGCCCAACTTTAAGGGGATGAACAAACATTTTGGACAGCCGGAACCAGAGCCACAGCCAACAGCTGAAGAGTTGATGGCTATGGAGTTGGTCGAATGTGAAGATCAAATTGCCAGGTTACAAGCGGTTTGTCGGGGTTCGTTGTTTCGACTATTTTTCCGAGCTGATAAGTATTTGTTGCGCAAAACAGCGCCACAGGTTACAGCTCTACAGTCAATTTCCAGGGGTAATAAAGTCCGGAAACGAATGGGCCGGTTGGTCGAAAAACAGCAACGAGATTCTAAGCTTTGGACTGGGTTGCAGGCAGCATGTCGAGGCTCATTGGCTCGACAGGATGCAGAATACAAGGTTTACAGTCTAAAATATCTTGCCAAACCTGAAGTCACTGAGTTACAGGCTATAATACGAGGTAATCTATCTCGAAATCGTGAACGGGCAAAATACCAGTCATTGGCTACGAGTAATTCTGGCACACACGTCGTTGATTTACAATCCAGGATACGCGGCGTGTTGGTACGACAACAGGTTGAAGACACGTTGGATAGTTTAGACTTCATTTCAGCGCCAGTGGCTACCAAGCTTCAAGCGATTATTCGGGGTAATCAGGCGCGCGCAGCTATCGAGGACCAAACTAGAGTGCTTCAGTCAGACATGGGATCGTTATGGACAAAGTTGCAGGCGTCAGCCCGTGGTAAACTATTTCGTGATAAGGAGAGAGGATTACGGCAGGTGTTGGATTCTGAAATTGACAGCGTCGTTGCAGTGCAGTCTTTGATTAGAGGAGCAAAAGCACGTAGGACGCATACAGATTCCAAACGATTACTGACACAAAGTATATCCACGGTTTCTGACGTACAATCCTTGATTCGAGGAAGTCTGGTTAGGAGCAGGATTTCCAGTGATTTGGATGCCTTGAAATCCTGTAGTGAACAACTTACTCTGTTACAATCTGTCATTCGGGGTAATATCCTGAGGGAAGAGTTTGATACCAACGTCAAGAATATTATGGACAGTGAAGATTGGGCTATTACTGCACAGGCATGCTCTCGAGGATATTTACAACGACAAGGATTCAAGAAGTTGAAGAAGGATATCGAAGCCACCGAAGATGAAGCCATCGAGCTCCAAGCAATTTGCCGAGGGGCTTTGGTCCGTCAAAAGATTTCTAATATCCAACAGGTTCACAGCAATGAAGAAGACATTATACTGGAGCTGCAGTCCGTTTATCGAGCGGGATTGGTGCGAAAGAGTATTGACCAAGACCTCAATAGACTAGAACTTGTTACTCCGTCTATTGTCCGTCTGCAGTCCATTTTCAGAGGAATCATGACTCGATTTGACTACATGCTGATGATGGAGGAATTTGAAGATGAGATGCAGTCAATTGTCCAACTGCAGACTGTGATAAGAGGCTATATGGTTCGCAAGAAGTTTAACGATCGAATGAACCATTTCAAAAAGAATATGGAAAGTGTGATCAAGATCCAAAGTTATGTTCGTGCCAAGCGACAGGGTGACGCTTACAAATCGTTGACATCGCAAACGAATCCGCCATTGTCCACGGTCAAGAGCTTTGTACATTTGCTCAATGACAGTGACTTGGATTTCGAGCAAGAAGTTGAGCTTGAACAAAGCAGAAAACGAGTAATTGATGAGGTTCGGAATAATGAATTGCTTGAGCAATTTATCACCCAATTGGATGTCAAGATTGCGTTGCTGCTAAAGAACAAGATCACCTTGGATGAAGTGGTTAGACATCGAAACAAAGGTGTGCGCGCTCATCTGGCGATGAGCACTAATGGTGACAACATGTTTGATCTAAAAGCTTTAAACAAGTCTTCTCGTCGACGATTGGAGCTCTATCAGGGCTTCTTTTACATTCTGCAAACTCAGCCCGTCTACCTTTCTCGGCTGTTTAGAAAGCTTCGAGAAAAGGTTATTCCGGAAAAGGAAATGAAGGATATTGAGAGCATGATCATGACCCTATACAGTTATGCACAAAAGCCCCGTGAAGAGTTCTTTTTGTTGCAATTGATTGGGCGCAGCATTAGTGAGGATGTTGAAAACTCTGACAGTTCCAAAACATTCCTTCGAGGCAACTTTATCTGGTGGAAATTGGTGGCGGCAATCAACCGAAACACCAAAGAACGCAAATTCTTGAAAGAACTATTAGGGCCGTCAATACACTCTGTGGTGGAACAGCCAGACCTGAATTTGGAAAGTGACCCATTGGCGATTTATCGAAATCTTATCAACAGTGAGGAGCTTCGTACTGGTCGCCGAAGTGCACGGGACCCCAACCTGCCAGTTGACGCTGCTATTCAAGACCCAGAAACTCGTTCAACTTTTGTCTCCAATCTTCAAAAGTTGCGAGAAATTGCGACAGAGTTTATTAACAGCATCGAGCAGAACGTGGAAGGACTGCCATATCATATTCGATTCATTGCCAAGGTTGTTTATACTGGTGCACTACAAGCATTCCCTAAGGAGTCTGAAGACAGACTATTGGGGTTGATTGGGCATGTTTTGTTCACCAATTACTTGGTTCCAGCAATTGTTGCCGCTGATAACTATGGCATTGTCAAGAATGCTCTTAGTTCAGTTCAGTCCAAGAACCTTAGCGAAGTTTCCAAGTTATTGTCTCAGATTGGTACACTTAAACCCTTCTCTAGAGATAACGTGTACTTGCAACCATTGAACGACTATGTGAAATCCAGTGCAACCCGCATGCGACAAGTTTATCGGCAAGTAGTCAACGTGGCTGATCTTGAACAAGCATACGAAATGACAATGTTTGATGATTTAACATCTCACAAAAGGCCGACGTTGTATATCAAGACCTCGGACATCTTTTCGATTCACTCATTGATTTGTCAAGAGCTTGATTCCATCACCACAGATCCAGAAGATTCACTCAAGATTGTTGTCAAGGATTTGGGAGAACTCCCGAAGGATGCTAGCGAAGTATTGAACGTTGCCAGGTTTACCGAGGTAAAGCTTGACCTGAATCCTAGTTATTGCAAGGTTGAGGATCAGCAGGCAGAGATTAACTCTTTGTTCATTGCAGCAAAACGATGTTTGCTGTATATTCTCAGGGTTCAAAGTGGGACCGATCTTCTCGAGATATTAGTTTCTCCTGTCCTTCCAGAACATGAGGAAAAGTACAAAGCCATCTTGAAAGAAGAGCGAATGGACAAGATCAAGCAAAAAGCCCCTGCATACTCAGCCGCAACTGCGTTAGGTGATTTGTCTAGAATCACCTACCGAGAGCTCAAAACGCTGGCATTAGAAAAGCTTCTCGAATTGGAGTCCTTGGGCAAGATCACCAGGGATGATGCTTATCAAGAGGTTCTCAATTCTATTGCGTTGGATATCAAATCCAAACGTAACAAACGAATGGCTCGAGAGAAGGATATGGAAGGCGTCAAGCAGACCTTAGCTAGTCTGGCTGAAAAAGAAACCTATCTCCAAAACCAACTCAAAACCTACAACGACTACATTGAACATGCAATGAACACCTTGCAGACCAAAAAGGGCAAGAAAAAGGCGCTAGTGCTGCCTTTCACAAAGCAATATTTCCACATGAGAGATCTGCAAAAGACTGGCAGGGTGCCGAAATTCGGTTCATATAAATACACTGCTTCTAGTCTGTTTGAAAAAGGTGTCTTGGAAGAACTTCATGGCTATTCTGACCGACACTATTCTCAAGTTTCATTCACCTTTTCATCAGACCAAGTCGGTGTCTTTAACATTGAGGCTGCCGACGGTTCAATTGCTATCCCTGGTGCCACGGCCGAGCTGACTCTAGACGACTTGCTTGGTCAACAGTACAACAACTGGCAACATATTGCCCTGTTTGATGACATGGTCAAATTTAACACAAACCTCCTCCTTCATTTCATCTTCAAAAAGTTTTACGGTGAAAAAGGAAATTAATGACTTGAAAACGAATGTAATGAATTTATTGATGCGATTATCTAATTATTGTACTTTCTCTGGGAGGGCTGAATCAAAGGCATTTTAAGGCCGGAAACGCTAAATTTTGGTTGCAAGAGCATCTTTAATCTTTAGCTTACATCCATTGCTATAGAGGTGCCGAAGATGCTGATGTGTTGCCCAGTCCCTTGCATTTTAGTCGAATTATATATATCATTACAGTGGCAACGCCCGGCTCTTCGGAAAGTTCCCAGTTGACCCAATATTCTAACCTGCGAGAGCAATTTCCTTCTCGGTTGCTTTAGAGAATAACATTATTATACTGTTATACCCCAAAAACTCCATGAAGCGGACCCAGAGGGGCTGGGGCCAGCCTCAACAAAAAAATAAAATGCTAGTTGACGAACGTTATTTTACATGTCCTTTTTTTACTCATCTAAGTCTCTAGGGTCACCATATTCCCAGACACCGACTCTGTCAGCTTTTGCATCGGCTTCCAGTTCTTTGAGAGCATCGAGCATTGGTTTCCAGGATTCGGACCTTTCCCAAGCTGTTAGTTTGGGCTTGACAAATGCATATCCTTGGTCAATTAGAGCGCTGTTGATTGAATCGTCTTTGCCTTTGGACTCAGCAGTGTATAGAGTAACACTAGGTGTGGCGATGGACGGTGGTGAATCAATGTTGGCCACCAAGTCCTTGTTATTGATAGTCTCTTCAAGGTAGGCAACGTAATCTTCCATATATGCCAACGGAGGGTACTGCACAAAGGAAAGCTCTGCAGTTTTCGCGAGCGATGGAATCGTTGCAACAGAGAATTGGGAAGGCAGTGGTCTTAGTGAGTCAATAGTGGTAGTGTGGATAGCACCAGTATCAAGTAATTGAACAGTATACTTTGGTTTCTCAAAGGAGAGAAGTCTTGCTCTGTAATAACCTCCCTTGATTCTGACAGTAACCATTTCTCCTCGCTTTGGATGTCCCTTGAAGGAGAAATGAGAGTAGTTTGCGCCAGCATTGTTGAAAGAGTTCAAATCGCTGCAGAGCTTGTCAAACTTCTCTGAGGAAGACTTCAGTCGATAGGAGATTTGTCCCCTTGAGGAGACGTCGGTCACAGTAATGTCTTGGTAGTTGCGCGTAGCAGATGTTGAATTGGCCTGGGAAGTGGGCGTAGGAGCAGGATCAGCAGGCTGCTCTTCTTCAGGAACATAGTTTTCCCAGATTCCCTTCTTTGCCTTTTGGGACTCTTCCTCTGCATCGATCAATTGCTGATAATAGCCAGATTTTTGAGCAGAGAATTCGTTGACTTCCGCAAGACCTTCCTTGACCAGGGCAATTGACAGTGGAATATTCTTTCCTGGCATGTAGATGTGACCAATGAAGGCACCCGTCTTGTCAACATCGGACACCGAAATTTGCACATCTCGTTGAAGAACTCTACGGGAGACAAAGTCCAGGGCCTCATCGCCATGTGCCTCATTAGGCTTCGGCACCCGAACACCAGACAAAACCAATGCCAGGATACAGTTTTCTTTGGGGACATGCAATTTGATTCTACCACCAGAAGAAACGTGTTCTACTACGGCGTTCACCCGGTTTTGACGCTCAAGTGAAGCTAGGAACCCTCTAGCCTTTGTAACAGTCTCAGAGGCCTCGACAATTCGGTTGATAGGTGGCGCCTTCTTTGAATGCATTCCCTTGTTGGTACTAATTGCCTGGCTTTCTTTCTCCACAAGCTCATCCCAAATTGGGGAACGGTCATCGTCGTTATCCTTACGGTGACGGATGACAGTCGCATGTCCATTGGCCACAATAGAGGTTGCCACATTGTGGCCATTGTGTTCCATGGTCACCAATGCACGTTCCTCAAAGTGTTCACTCTTGGGACGAACGGCTTCAATAGTAACGTTGACCTTCTTCGCAATCAGCTTTTCACGTGCAAATTCCTTGGCCAGCGGAACATATGGAGACTGAGCAGGTTCGTTCTTTCGAGGTGCTCTGATAGACGCCAACTGAACAGTTTGTTCTTTCCCGTCCTGATCACGAATAACATAGGTGTCAGATGAAATGACCCGAGCAACCACAGCTTCAAAAGATTTGCGCTTAGAATTTGTCCCAGTAGAAGCCCCAGAGGTATCTTTCCACATGTTCAGTTTCCCGTCCTTTGCCTGCTTTTCTGCAGCTCTCAACGCGGACATCTTTTGAGCGCCCAAAAACTGGCTCTGCCAATCCGCAATTGATGCCAATCCGTTGGTCAAAAGCAATTGCGCAATATCGCCAGCAGGGTGGGAAACTGTGACAATTGGCACGCCAGAAGCGGACTTTTCGAGGAAGTTCACACCTACAGATCTTTGCAAAAGCCTGGTTTGAACAAAGAGCTTGGCTGCTTCACCAAACGGCTCACCGGCAGTTTCCTGCGAAGCAGTTCTAGGAGCCTTCAACCCAGCTATAAGCACAGGACCAACAAAATGGACATTCTTCTTGTTGTCCAAGATAGTCCTGACTTGCAACCTGTCACCAGAAATGACTTTCTCAATGATAGAAGTATACGGTTTGTCATTCTTGAAAAGATACTCAGGGGCAGAAAACTCCGTCTCAACAACGGCCAAATTGGACCCCCAAACACCAGCACCAGCATTCTTTGCTTTATCTTGCGCAACTTCCAACTTTCCATTGTACTTGTCATAGTCTGCTTTGGAACTGGCGTCATCACGAAGCTTGGCAATTCCCTCTGCCAGACACTTCTCGATAAGAGACTCAAACACCGGGGAAATGACATCTCCAAATTCCCTGTTGTTCACCGTATACAAGACGCGGAATTGAACCTGTTTCCCCACAAGTAAGGCTCTCAATGCCTCCCGAGCAGCAAACCCATAGGGCTCGTTAGAAGCCAATCGAGGGCCAGTCACATACGCAAGGCTCAATGTCCTCTCCTGATCCGGCTTCCCAACAGGTGTCAAAACAATGCTGTCTCCCGACAACACTGACTTTACCTTTGCATTTAATGGAGGAGCCATAATCCAATTTCTCTCTTAGTGAAAACTAACCACGTAATAAGTGTCTATTTACTTCCGTTGGTTTCTCTTTCCCTGACTTCGGTTCCCCGCTCTACCGGCTTCCCGACAACCAATCCGAAACTTTTCCTTGTCCTCAGATATGTTTGTTTTTGGAAGTACAGTACAAGGTAGCTGAGTATTCAGCTTGCCTATTTCGGTGCTGTTTTCCCGAGCTCACAAAACCCTCTTCAGGGGGTTGTTGGCGATGCCTTTGGTCTGGTGTGTGTACACATGCTATTATCTTTGGCCGTTGTCAGTTTGTTATTCTATATAGGCCTCTAATTATTCTTGGTGTCGCTTCTTTTGAGTTCTTGCTCAACTGTGTTCTGTTTGCAAATACCACTCTAATTTAACTGTTGAATCAATTCAAACTATGTGAAATGGAGAAAAGTAAGACACCGGTTTGATCGACATTGATCACGTGGTTGTTGAATAATGTACATGCATAGGCATATAATATATAATCAAAATAGCTAGTAGACATTAATTTATGGCTTTGGCGCTTGATTACCCTGTTAGTTGTTTGAGTCGGTAATTGATTAACATTATGATTCGTTATATTATATATAATTGATCAAAGTATACGACCGACGTATATATACGTATACGTATATAATTAACCTAATTAATCAAAGCAATTAATAGTGCGTACGTCCATATATTCTTCCTATATATAGCTTCTATATATATATATATGAATATGGCTTATATATATATATGAATATAATGAATATATACATATATATATTGGTACATACACAGACTCCGCGGCCACACACCTGCTACATAATTCAGAGATAGCGGTTCTAATTACATACATCGATCGACATGTACATGTTAATGGCTACATACAGCAGGGAAAGCAGAGACACGCACTCAGAAAATCTCAGTTCTGGGGTAGGTTTACAGGGGGGGTCAGCCCCCTGTACCCCCGTGGCTCTGCGAGGCATCAGCGAATAAAAAGAAGGACCCACTACCCACAGCCTCGAGCGAAGCGAGCCCAGGGGGTCTTGGGGGGGGGGGAGTACCCCCAGAAAAACTCAGTTCTGACTATTATAATAAACACTATGGAATCTATATACATACCCCAGTAGACCAGCTGGTCTACCATGCTTCAACATCTCCCCAGGAGGTCTGAGGAAGTGCCCTCAGAAAGACAGTTCTGGGTTAGGATTTGCAGGGGGCTGCCCCCCCTGCACACCCGTGGCTCTGCGAGGCTTCAACGAATAGAAACAACTGAACAATACCCATAACCTCGAGCGAAGCAAGCCCAGGGGTCTGGGGGCGTGCCCTCAGAAACCAGTTCTGGGTTAGGATTTGCACTAGCCCTCTGCACCCCCGTGGCTTTGCGAGGTTAGCCGTTTGCAGAAGCTACGATTACAAAACCTCGATGAAAACAATCCAGGGGGGTCTGGGGGCATGTCCCCAGAAAACCGGTACGACCCAAAAATACACAAAGCAATTCCACCACTTGGACATTAGCCCCCAGAGGTGAACCAATACCCATCGACAAGCTGGGGTCGTACTAACTCAGGGGTGGCCGGAAATACAGGCCCGGTTCTTCGGTGGCCGGGGCAGCCGGGGAGCTCGGTCGGCCGTCGGCCAACCACGAAAAATAACCACACAGGTGTCGTTCAGGGAGCAAACCGAGAGACCGCTAGCCGAATTGAAAGCGAGGAGCGTACATTAGCATAAGAATGTGAATTGAATGCAAAGAGCAAAAGCGTGGGTTAGCAAACAAATATAAAATGTAATTTCGGGAGAATAGGCCTAACCTGCGGGGTGTTACCCGGAAAAGAAATATGATTTGTCAAAAAAGGGCGGACAGAAAAATACGCGTGCGTCCGGACTGGAAAGTACCAACGGTAAATTTTGGTGGTGTTTTTGTCCAACCAAGTCTTTCTCTCTTCTTTCTATCACCCACCATTTTCTGAGAGCTTCAACGATCATGGTTCTTCCACGTCTCATTCCTCGTATCTCACGCGGTGCTTTCCGAGTTGCTCAGGCCAACAACCGTCTGTTCAACCCGGTCATGGCCCGTCGTACCTTCGCTGCTGCCGCTTCATCCAACAATAACGGTTCCATCAGGTAAGTCGAAAAACCGCCCACAACATTAATACACGAGGATTTGTACACCCGTCCATCTACAGAACACTCTGCGAATACTCGCTGGCCATTGTAAATGCGATTGTCCTATTTACTTGGGTTTGTTCACTGGATGCAGGGGAGGGAATTTTTCACCCCGCGGGTTTGTTTGCAGTCAGAACGCAACACAGTCTCTTATTGTTAAGCTATGAGCTCTTGCTAACTTTGTATTTAGAACCGTCATTGGTGCCGTTGTCGTAAGTACCTTTCCACCGTTGCTGGTCCCCTTCTCCTCGAGGTCCTTTTTTTGCAGTGCTGTCGGAGACAGTCGGAGCGCCCTTTGATTGGCCAATTTCGCTGCGCGCATTAACGCGCTCCAACCTTCCCAACCACGACCTCAACACACCAACCAATCAAATGAAAGCACGCATCCCCCTCGACGTTGACTGTTGGCTTTGGGCGCCATTTGTTATAGTCCACCTCGAGGAGAACACGTTTGCGTGTTGTTCTTTTTAAAAAAAGAACCAAAAACAGTGGCCCTGCGGGGCTTTACTCGTGGAATGGAATTGCCCTCAAGCAATTGTTGGTCTTAAATAGTCAAGGGATGTGGGGGGAGGCTCTTTTTTCAGAGAAAGAAGCGAAAAGCGTTGTTCTGTTTCGCAGAAGGCTGCTTCTACTCGGGACTTGGTAAAGCTGACCCTAGCATCAGAGGACGGGCGTACAGGAAACCTCTTTATGGGGGCCAGTAGTAGTATTTTGGTGGACAATAGAAGCTAACGAATGATTTAGGATGTTCAATTCGAACAGGACAAGCTGCCAGCTATTTTGAACGCTCTCGAAATCCAGAAGGAAAACGGCGAGAAGCTTGTGTTGGAGGTTGCCCAGCACTTGGGAGAGAACACTGTCCGTACCATTGCCATGGACGGTACTGAGGGTCTTGTCAGAGGCACCCCAGTCAAGGACACTGGTGCTCCAATTACCATTCCAGTTGGTAACGGCACTTTGGGCCGTATTGTCAACGTTCTCGGTGAGCCAATTGACGAGCGTGGACCAGTCAAGGCTGACAAGTTCAGACCAATTCACGCTGAGCCACCAACCTTCGCTGACCAGTCCACCTCTGCTGAGGTCCTTGAGACTGGTATCAAGGTTGTCGACTTGCTTGCCCCTTACGCCAGAGGTGGTAAGATTGGTCTTTTCGGTGGTGCCGGTGTCGGTAAGACTGTGTTCATTCAGGAGCTTATTAACAACATTGCTAAGGCCCACGGTGGTTACTCTGTCTTCACTGGTGTCGGTGAGCGAACTCGTGAGGGTAACGATTTGTACCACGAAATGATGGAGACTGGTGTCATTAACCTTGAGGGTGACTCCAAGGTGTCTCTTGTGTTCGGTCAGATGAACGAACCACCAGGAGCTCGTGCTCGTGTCGCCTTGACTGGTTTGACCATTGCCGAGTACTTCAGAGACGAGGAGGGCCAGGATGTCTTGTTGTTCATTGACAACATTTTCCGATTCACCCAGGCCGGTTCTGAGGTCTCTGCCTTGTTGGGTCGTATCCCATCTGCCGTCGGTTATCAGCCAACTTTGGCTACTGATATGGGTGGTCTTCAAGAACGTATTACCACCACTCAAAAGGGTTCCGTCACCTCCGTCCAGGCTGTCTACGTCCCAGCTGACGATTTGACTGATCCTGCCCCAGCCACCACTTTCGCCCATTTGGACGCCACTACCGAATTGTCTCGATCTATCTCTGAGTTGGGTATCTACCCAGCTGTCGACCCTCTTGGTTCCAAGTCCCGTCTTTTGGATGCCTCCGTCGTTGGCCAAGAGCACTACGACGTTGCCGCCAACGTCCAGCAAACCTTGCAGGCCTACAAGTCTCTTCAGGATATCATTGCCATTTTGGGTATGGACGAATTGTCTGAGGCTGACAAGCTCACTGTCGAGCGTGCTCGTAAGATCCAGAGATTCCTTTCTCAGCCATTCACTGTCGCCGAGGTCTTCACTGGTCTCGAGGGTAGACTCGTTTCCTTGAAGGACACTGTCCGATCCTTCAAGGAGATCCTTGACGGTAAGCACGACAACCTCCCAGAGAACGCTTTCTACATGGTTGGTGCCATTGAGGAAGCTGTTGCCAAGGCCGAGAAGTTGGCTCAGGAATAAAAAGTTCCATAACTCTACTTTCTGTGTTATAGTAAATGCGCTTTCAAAAAGTTGATATAAATAAAAAACAATAGATGTTGCGCTTCAATCTCCCCTTGCAACTATCATTCCTTTTGAAAAAAGATGTAAAGCTTCATTGTAGCCTGAATTTTCAAAATATTCATCTCCAAAGACCCAAAAGCGATAGTCAGAATTCACAATAGACTGAATTAGGGTTCTTTGTTTCTGCTCCAGAAAGGAGCAAAAGTATCGGTTTTCTAGCGTAAATGAGGTTGCAGGAGGTCTGGCTAGCCACCAGAAAACCTCTCCTCTAAACGGTTTTCTTTTCCAGAAAAGAAGCAAAAGCGTTAGTTCGGCTTCGCCGAAGGTTGGGTTTAGCCCCCAGAAAACCTCTCCTCTAAACAGGTTTCTTCTTTTCCAGAAAAGAAGCAAGGGCGTTAGTTCTGCTTCGCAGAAGGTTTTAAACCCAACCTTCGGCTAAGCCGACCCCCTAGCCCCCAGAAAAGGGCAAGCGAAGCTAGTAAAAGGGTTAGAGACCCAAGGCTTGGCGAAGCCGACCCGGGGGGTCTGGGGGCATGCCCCCAGAAAACCCCACATTAAGCAAAAAGAAGCGAATTAAGGCGTGTTGTTAGCTAGTTAGAGCTCTCGGCGAGGGGAATTTTCTAGGAGAACGGTTTAATCATCAAATGAGTAGTAAATTCTTAGTGAGCTGCAAGGGGGATCAGAGAAGGGCGTGTAGATCAAGAACTGAAGTCCATTGCTGATAACTGGGAAAACTACTACCTGAGAGTTACAATTATCTACATATGCACACGTGGCAATTTAGTTGCTTTTGGCCATGCTTGGCTGAAGAATAGATGTTTAATGATGATTTGTATATAGTTGGAAACACGTTGCTGCTGCTGATTGTAGCGTTATGGTGGCTGACGAGAACCTATAGCAAACAAACGCGAAATTGCAGTCCTATTGCGTTGCCGAAGTGAATTAAAGATTATGCAACTAACTGAGGAACAAATGACACTTGATCAGGAAGTGAGAAAGGCGATCAAACGATGATTCAACCTTTCCGATAGTCCGATGTACCCGTATCAGGTAACAGACTATATAGGTCGATTTGCGAGCAACTTATCATCGGTGTATCGATCCCGATACTTCTCTTGTCTTCTTATCGATGTCTCTTTCACTAACATATCTGAAGTAAGCAGGTTAACCAACGGTTGCCATCCATTTTCGTTTCTCTGACCACACTACGATGACCTATACTTATAAGATCGTCGCCCGACAATATCACATCGATAGCTATATAGAAACGAACCAATTGAAGGCTGGGCCATACGATATAAACGTGGTTAGCCTTTGAACGAACTTGACGAAGGTGGACCGGCCACACGGCTTTGGCATGACAAATCGGGGTGGATCGACAGAATGATCGGCGTGGATTCTGTCAAAGGGTGAACAAAGCATGCAAGGTTAAATCGACAGTGCATAGGACGTTTATTATAATTGCTTGACAGCTGATTGTATGTGCGAGCAATGCGAAATATATGTAATATGAATTAAGATGGGGTGTAGCAGTGGTGTTAGGAGGGTATGGGATAGGAGCTTGGCCAGATCGGGGCTGGCGATATCATATGTAGGAGCGGAAAGTGACAGACAACTGCAAGTATGGCGTTGGGATGTTCAGGATCGGGAATGGTGGTGAATAGCTCTTTGTTTTAGGTACGAGATTACGAGAGAAAGGGGGAGGTGACGCGCGTGGCGATGCTATTGATGCTATGTTTTTAAGCTTAAGCTCTAATGTATGTATGGTTGGAAGAGTTTGTCCGGTGCGTTGTCCTAATGGTTGATTATTTAATGCACAGACTGGTGGATTTAATTTTCCTGACCGTGGGTCGTGGTCGTGCATACGCAGGGACGAGATCGACAGAGCTACCACGCTGCGGGAATTGATAGTCATGGCTGAATTCTTCTTTCCTATTTGAAGAGTTGTTTGTCCAAACCAAGGAATAGGGAGTATATATAAATGCAATTTCCAATTTGGAAATTTCAGTGGGGACATCGTTAATCAACAACAGCATGCTATTAGATATTGTGTCCAACTTGCAGACATACAAGTATTTCTTGTACTTCTTGGTGGCAATTCCCCTGGTTTTGTGGGCCAAGGAGAAGTACAAGGTTATTAGATACCATCGCAAATGTCGGCAGTATGGTGTTGCCCCTGTCAAAATTGACAATGACGGTCTTTTAGGGTTTTCGAGATTGTTTGCCAAATTGGACGACGCGAAGAATCATCGAACGATGGAAGGATTTGAGGATGACATTAAAAGAATGGGACGCACATACAACATGAAGAGTGTCATGGGAGACGTCATTGTGACCACACAGCCAGAGAATGCAAAGTTTATCCTTTCTACCAACCACAATGACTTTAGCCTGGGAATTCGTTCTGATCAATTGGCCTCATTCATTGGAAACGGAATATTCACTCAGAATGGACACAACTGGAAACATTCGCGATCTATTCTGAAACCGCAATTCGCTCGATCACAAATCACCGACACAAGATTCTTTGAAAAAAACGCCGACAACTTGATCAATGTTATGAAAGAACAGCGTGGAAACGTATTTGATGTCATGCACTATTTCCAATGTATGACTCTGGACTTCGCAGTGGAATTTTTGACCGGCGAACGCCTTGGCTGTATTCTTGGTAACAACCTGCCATTGAACAACGATTACAACAACCCAACTCCAGGCGACCTGCAAAACGCTCTTGGTTTTGCCAGTGAATTTGTCATCAAGCGCGCAATTGCTGTTGGATTCTACTGGCTTTTTACATCTGAAAGATTCAACAATTCCGTGACTATTGCTCAACGTTTCTTTGATGTGTTTGTGAAAAAGGCTCGCAAGGTAACAAGTATCAGATCTGAACCACAGGATGAAATGAACAAGGAAAGGTTCATTTTCATCAATGAGCTGTCAAAGCAAGTACAGGACGATGCCGACCTTCGAAATCAATGTATGAACGTGCTTCTCGCTGGTAGGGATACAACTGCTTCCCTCCTTTCCCTCTGCTTCCACTATCTCTCTCGTAACCCTGACATTTACAAGCGACTGCGAGAGGAAATCAACGAAACATATGGTGACTCAAAGGAAGGGCTCACCTCAGATAACCTCCGAGCGTGCAAATACCTCAAGGCTGTTGTCAACGAGACACTAAGAATCGCCTCTACTGTTCCATTTAATCTTCGAAGCCCAGAGAAGGACGTTATTCTGCCGACTGGTGGCGGCTCCGATGGCACCGAGCCAATGCTTGTCGAAAAGGGTACCCATGTTCTAATTCTGACTTACGCCCTTCACAGAGACGAAGGATACTGGGGCCAAGACGCAAAGATGTTCAACCCAGAACGATGGATGGAGTCCAGCCAACCAGCAGCCGACCCATGGTGCTTTCTCCCATTCAGTGGCGGCCCCAGAATTTGCATCGGACAGCAGTTGGCTCTCAATGAAGTATACTACACAATTGCCCGTGTCTGTCAATCCTTTTCAACAGTCGGTACCCCTCAAGACGAAAAGAGTAAGGAACTCCAATTCAACGCTGGCGTTGCTCTTTTCCCTTATGGTGGCGTACCAGTCTACGCGAACGAGTAAACAAACTCTGACCTGTAAATACCACATATATAACACTGTTCTTGTTAATATCTTCTGTCAACGCTTGAATTGTCAAATCATGACTTGTATTGTTCTTTTTTAAAAAAGAGCCAAAACATTGGCTAAACGAGACTAAATAGTGGCACATTAACACCAATCCAGTAGCAGTGTCAGAAGCCTAAAATTCAACCAGAACTATCTGTTTTCTGGGGGCACGCCCCCAGACCCCCTGGGCTCGCTTCGCTCGAAATTGTGGGTAATGATCGTTTCTTTCTATTCGTTGTTGCCTCGCAGAGCCACGGGGGTGCAGGGGGCTGGCCCCCTGCAACCCTAATCCAGAAGTAGTTTTCTGGGGGCACGCCCCCAGACCCCCTGGGCTCGCCTTGCTCGAAATTATGGGTAATGATCATTTCTTTCTATTCGTTGTAGTCTCGCAGAGCCACGGGGGTGCAGGGGGCTGCCCCCCTGCAATCCTAACCCAAAGGTAGTTTCTGGGGCGCGCCTTTTCTGGAAAAAGAAGAGAAATACTATTAGAATACTAGCTTTCGCCGTGGTTGGGTATGGGGTATCGTTCTCTTCTGCGAAGCAGAACTGCGCTTACCGTCGAACTTTGAACTAATTAATCCTATCCCTGCCAAGACAAATCTTCTACTTAGAATAATCGAAGTCCACCATTAGTTCGTGAAGCGGACCGAGAGGACTCGGGGGGCTTGACCTCAAGAAACCAATTATTTAATAGTAGCCAAAATGCAAGACGAGCTATGCCACGAACGATGGTTACGTAAGCACACGGAGCGTGCTTAGTAAGCAAAGAAGGGGCAGAGTGTGGAGGAGGAATGGGTCATTTTCTCCCAACGCGATTTTTCAGCTGGTATATGAACGGAGGGCTTCGCCGACTCATACTGAAGAACGGATATTGTACAAAAGCCAAGATGAGTACTGAGTGGAGTGCATCTAAGGTAAGTGTATTATGGGTCGTGAAACAAGGATGCAATGTGCTAATTGATTGATAGGTCCGAAATACCTTTATTGATTTTTTTAAGAATAAGGGCCACACCTTTTGGCCCAGTTCGTCGGTGATCCCATATGAGGACCCAACCCTGTTGTTTGCTAATGCTGGTATGAACCAGTACAAGTCGATTTTCTTGGGCACGGTTGAACCCTCGAATCCGCTCTCCAAGTTGAAGAGTGCTGTCAACTCTCAGAAGTGTATTAGAGCTGGTGGTAAGCACAACGATCTAGAGGATGTTGGTAAGGACTCTTATCATCACACGTTCTTCGAGATGTTGGGTAACTGGTCATTTGGTGACTACTTTAAAAAGGAGGCTACTGCATATGCTTGGGAGCTGTTGACCAAGGGTTATGGTTTGGACCCAGATCAACTGTATGTGACTTATTTCGGTGGAGCACCCGAGGCTGGGTTGGAGGCTGATTTGGAGGCTAAGCAAATTTGGTTGGATATTGGTGTAGCCGAGGATCACATTCTACCTGGTTCTTACGAGGACAACTTCTGGGAAATGGGTGATCAGGGCCCATGCGGTCCATGCAGTGAAATCCATTATGATAGAATCGGCGGTGGTAGAAACGCGTCTGATTTGGTCAATATGGATGATCCTAATGTGATTGAAATTTGGAACGTTGTGTTTATTCAATATAACCGAGAGGCAGATGCATCTTTAAGACCCTTGCCCGCCAAGCATATTGACACGGGATTGGGCTTTGAAAGATTGGTTTCTATTCTTCAAAACAAGTACTCCAACTACGACACCGACGTTTTTAGCCCATTGTTCAAGAGCATTCAGGAGTTGACTGGTGCTCGTGAATATCAGGGTAAATTCGGTGACGAGGATGCTGATGGCATTGACACTGCTTATCGTGTTGTGGCTGACCACGTTAGAACTCTGACAGTGGCCATTGCAGATGGCGGAGTTCCAAATAATGAGGGCCGAGGCTATGTTTTGCGAAGAATCCTGCGTCGTGGTGCTCGATTTGTTCGTAAGAGATTTAATGTCGAGATTGGTACCTTCTTCTCTCGATTGGCACCCACTCTCATTGAACAGGTCAAGGATATTTTCCCAGAACTTGAAAAGAAGTCTGCAGATATTTTTGAAATCTTGAACGAGGAGGAATTGTCCTTTGCCCGTACTTTGGATCGTGGTGAGACTTTGTTTGAGAAGTATGCACAACAGACCAAGGAGGCTGGTAGAAAGACTCTTAATGGTAAAGATGTTTGGAGACTTTACGATACATACGGTTTCCCCGTTGATCTTACCCGGTTGATGGCTGAGGAGGCCGGACTAGAGATTGATGAAGAAGCATTTGAAAAGGCACGTGAGGAGTCAAAGGAAGCCTCCAAGGGTGGTAAACGATCTGCGGGCAAGGACTTGTTGAAGCTTGACGTGCATTCTCTTGCCGTCTTGGACGGTAATGATGCTGTTCCAAGAACCGATGACTCTTACAAGTTCCACACTGACGATATTAAGTCAAAGGTTGTTGGTATTTACACCAAGCAGGATGGATTCGTTGATTCTATCGAATCTAAGGATATTCAAGTTGGTATCTTGATGGACAAGACCAACTTTTACGCCGAACAAGGTGGTCAAGAGTATGATACCGGCAAGATTGTCATTGATGACAAGACCGAATTCCAAGTTGAAAATGTCCAGGTCTACGCTGGCTATGTTCTTCACACTGGCTATCTTCAATATGGATCTCTCAAGGTTGGCGACGAGGTGATTAGTGAATACGACGAATTGCGACGAGCTCCAATTCGAAAGAACCACACTGGTACTCATGTTCTCAACTTTGCTCTCCGTGAAGTTTTGGGTGACCAAGTTGATCAAAAGGGGTCGCTTGTTGCGCCAGAAAAACTTCGATTCGATTTTTCCAACAAGGCAGCCCTCTCGCTTAAGGAAGTTGCTGAGGTCGAGCGTCTTTGTCAAGAGTATATCAAGAAGGACACCCCAGTATATGCAAAGGATGTGACCCTAGAAGATGCCAAGGCTATTAACGGGGTTCGTGCTGTCTTTGGTGAAACTTATCCAGATCCAGTTCGTGTGGTTTCTATCGGTGTGCCGGTTGACGAACTTTTGGCTGATCCAAAGAATGAAAAGTGGCACAGCTACTCTGTTGAGTTCTGTGGTGGTACCCATGTTCCAAAGACTGGCGAAATTAAGGAACTCATCATTATTGAGGAATCTGGTATTGCCAAGGGCATTCGAAGAATTGTGGCCGTCACCGGCTACGATGCTTATGAAGTTCAAAAGCGTGCTGAATCTTTTGACGAAAAGCTCTCTGCAGTTGAAGCTCTTCCCTTGAGTGCTGAAAAGGAGGCCAGAGTTAAACAGCTCGGTGTCGAACTCAAGAAGCTTTCTGTTTCTGTCTTGTCCAAGAATTCCCTCAGTGAAAAATTCACCAAGATTCAAAAGAAGTTGACAGAAGAGACTAAGGCCAAACTGAAGGCAGAGGCTAAGAAGGTTCTCGATGCCATCAACGAGCACTTCTCTGCTAATGAAAGTGCCAACTACTTTGTCGGTAACTTCCCAGATATCCACGCTAATGCCAAAGCTCTGTCTGAAGCCATCAGTCAAATCAAAGCAAAGAGCCCAACCAAGTCCGTATATATCTTTGCTGGCGACAAGGACGAAGGAAGAGTTGCCCACAGCTGTTTTATCTCCGAAGAAGCCTCATCTAAAGGCGTTGCTGCATCCGATCTAGGTAACATTGTCTCCAAGGTCATTGGCGGTAAGGCAGGTGGAAAGGGCGCCACTGTTCAAGGTAGTGGTACCGAAGTAGACAAGGTCGACCAAGCAATCTCCGAATTGGAAAAGCTCTTCAAAGAAAAGCTCTAATTAAGCTCTATTGAAATATATTAAGTGTGTAACTACACGTGTTTATACATCGTCATCCTTGTGTGCTTGCCGCAGAGCAATCCTAGCCCAGAGGTGTTTTCTTGTTGTTTTCTGGGGGCTGGCCCTCCTGAGAAGCAGCAAAGAACAGATTGGGCACCTAACCTCCGCGGAGTTGAGCCACGGGCTGGCCCCAAAAAAGAAAATCCGTAGATACAGGGGTTTGGTCTTCCTCAAGCGGATCTGAGGCGTGTCCTCAGCACATAATCGCACGGGAGGTATATTGAACTAAATAGAATAAGAGTTATGGACTAGATCTGGACCTATATATACACAGATGCCTTTGCAATAGCCTCTGACAAACATGTAATCGACATCTGCGGAGTCATTGTTGTCAACTAGCTCGGCGACTTGATCTAATTTTGAGGACTTTGGAAGGAAGAGCGATATGTTCCTCGAGAATTTTCGAGCGTGGTCTACAGCTTTGAATACGCCATGGTCATGGAGGTCCCAATACTCCAGTTTGAGGTAGCTTGGCCCGCCCCAAGGCAGGCTTATGAACACGTGATCCACTTTTTTAATGTCATTCGGATCTAGTGAGTAAAAGTCCCTGTTTATGAATTCAATTTTGTCCTTTACTCCGTAGACTTTGGCATTATGGGTGGCAAGGCGAGATGTTTCAGGGTCCAATTCACAATGGTATACTTTGTTAGGTAAATGAAGGGCAAATTGTATTGAATTCCCACCGGCTCCACCAAATGCATCTAATACGGTTTCACAATCAGGATACCTCAATCGGAGCTGCACTGCTGTGATCCTGGCAATTGATTCTGGGGTCACAGAATACCATTGTTCATGATTCAACTGGATTCCCTGATCATATTTGGAAAATAGTGTATGCCGTTTATAATAATACGGTCTCAGTTCCTTCGGAAGTTCACCAACCGCATTTCTTCCCTCGCCAGAATTTCCTCTTCGCTTCTTCCTCATACACAGTTTTCCGCTTCCTCCCATAGCCCCATCTCACTGTTCACCATCCTCCCAGGTATAGAATTTACGTACTACAGTATAGAATGTACGCTGCCTTATGTGGGACAGGAGGGCAGGGAGCTAACCCCTTGCAAACCTAATCCAGTAATGATTTTCTGGGGGCACGCCCCCAAACCCTCAGCGCTCGCTTCGCTCGAGGTTATGGGTAAAGGTCTATTTGTTGAAGCCTCGCAGAGCCCCGGGGGTGCAGGGGGCTGGCCTCATGCAAACCTAACCCAGAAGTGGGGCACGCCCCGAGACCCCTGGGCTCGCTTCGTTCGAAACTATGGGCAGTCCTTTTTTGTCAACCGAGCTACAGAAAGGTACTAGAAACAAGCCAATAAGTATACGTAAAGCGTGTATATATATAACTAGACGGTTTGTATTTTTAGATAAATATAGAGATTAATATTGAGAACAATCAAATCTGATTGTTCTACAGTACTATTGCCAAATCCTTGATATACTTGAATCCTTAAAAATCTAACGTACAAATAATTAACAAAACCTGATGTTTGTTTGCTCTGTCTCAGGAATGGGCCAAGAATACTAGCTCATCTGATTGAAGTCTCATTGAAGTTTTCCAACAAGGACGGGTCTGGGTCATGAAGCATCAAGCGTTGTAGCTCAAGCCGCTAATTTAAATACTTATCAGCGTTTTCAAGCATGGAATCGGAATAGTAACAGCCCCTGCAAAACCTAATCCAGTAGACTGTTCTCTGGGGGCACGGCCCCAGACCCCCTGAGCTCGCTTCGCTCGAAGCTATGGGTAGTGTTCGTTGAAGCCTCGCAGAGCCACGGGGGTGCAGGTGGCTGGTCCCCTGCAAAACCTAATCTGTAAAGTGGATCCAGTGGTGGGAATTGATCCCCTTCAGTCTATTCTCTTTCAGGGTCATCATTGAGATTTAGTTCCAATTCGTCGATGGCAGACCTATTCCTTGAGATTGCATAAAGCTCGCACTTTTTGATAGTCCCACTGACTTTCTTAACTGTGATGATGCAATTTCTTCCGTTTAATTCTCTGATATCACTTAGAGTGGACCAGATCATGCGAAAATGAGGCCGAGTCACTCTAACAATTCCTGTAGAGGTCCGTTGACTGAAGTACTTGACAGCTATTGTGCTAGCCACTACTCCCGCTCCATATTCTCCAAATTGCTCTAACACAGCATCTCGAATCAACCTTGTCATAAACCTTCCATCAACCTTGTTCTCAGTCGGCTGACGCAAATTCACCTTGTTTTGCGCCTTTGACGCACTCAAATTTCCCTCATCCAACTCATCTGGATACAATATCTCAAACAACAAATACCTCGTCTTTAACCGTACCATTGAATACTACACTCTGGCCTTGACAAAAAAACCAGCGGTCTCCCATGGGAGGCTGGCCAAATAATTTAATGCGCGGCGCGCGCTTGGTGGATTATTTATCAGTCACCAAAAGAATTGTATCGGATATGAATACGTTATGGATCTGTATATGTTATATATAATAGTATGCGTGCCGTTTTTAGAGTGATAAGGCTTGTAATCAGCTTTACAGTTTTACAGAACGCAGTTCTTCTGGCAAACGACGCCTTACCTTTTTCTGATCCTACAGCGGCGGATCAGAACTTTGGTATGAAACTTGAAGTGCTAAGCGAACAACCTCCAGATCCCCTGGACTCGCTTCGCTGGAGGCTATGGGTAATGTTTATTGTTTCTATTTGTTGAAGCCTCGCAGAGCTACGGGGGTGCAGGGGGCTGGCCCCCTGCAAAACCTAACCCAGTAGTGGTTTTCTGGGGGCATGCCCCCAGACCCCCTGGGCTGGCTTCGCTCGAGGTTATGGGCAATGTTTATTGTTTCTGGACAAAGTAAAAAAAAAGGCCCACTAGTATCGCTTTACGAGGTGGATTGGATGAGATCATTATTAAATAAATTATTCGGTTCTATGTTTCTTCTTTGCGGGTTGTTGTTCTTCAAGACCATACTCGACGTCTTTTACCATTTTGTTGACACCAAATGGATCTTCGTCTTTTTCGAATTCGACTGGGCCTTCTCTTGCGGTAGACGTATCACCGCCAAGGCCCTTGAAGCGCTTTTCTTTGGAAAAGCGGTCGAGCTCCTGTTCCGCTTCGTCCTCGGCATTAACAGTGCCTCCGCGTGGTCGATAAATAGATTGTACTGCCTCACGAGCGGCAAAGAGCGATTTGTCGTAAATTTGATCCTCGTTGTATTGATTGTGAGTAGACGATACCTGACTGAAGAGCCGTGAGTCAAATTGGGATTCGCCAGATGGTTTGCTCGGTTTTGCAACTCCAAGTGCAACCTTTTCGGAGATGTCACGATCGTTGGCGAGCGCCTTTGACCGGCGTTCTGCACCCATGCGTGAAAGCCGGAGCTCCTTTTCGGCCTCACGACGGCGTTCTTCCCGCATCTCCGTGCGTTTGCGTGCTTCTGGTGTTTCTTCATCATCTGATTCTGAGTCAGACGATGAGGAATATTCAATCAATCTGCTGCCAGAAGATTTACTATCAACGGGCTGTTCCGGTGCTCTACTGGCTGCTTTGGATCGTTCTTCACGAGCCTTTCTTGCCAGTTCACGTAACCGCTCCTCTTTTGCGGCTTGCTCTTTTTCAGCCAGCTTCTGTTGCATGGCAGCCCGTTGCTGAATTTCCTCACGTGCACTTCTATCAGCCGCATATAGCGCCTCTGCCAATTTGGCCTTATTGTCATTTACAGCAACTTCTTCTTGACCTCGTCCATCAGCAGCAACTCGCTTATCGAGCGCAATGGTGAATCCTTTAGGGTTCTTCCAATTGGAGACACTGGGTGGAATGTACCAATCCTCCTGGTCCTTGGCCGTCAGCTTACGAGGTGGCGAGCGCAAAACAGGTGGTGGCGGCGAAGGTGGACCTGCAGGGACCTTTTTATGCTTAAACTTCGGTGGTGCTAACGGATCTTCTGCCGCATCCACCATTTTAATAATCCTCTGTCTATGCTTCTTATCCCCACTCTCTCCCATCATGTTGGACGGTGTATATCGTACATAGGTTGCTTCTTGTGATCCCTTTGCTACTGCCCGTGGCTTAGATGATTCGATTTTTCCTGACAGAATCTTGTCTATGGCTGCCTTAGTCCTATCAGTGGTCTCTTTCACTTTTTCCTCCGACGGTCTTGCTAGCGACACATCACCTCCATCAGCTCTTTGCCTTAATGGAATCAAATCATTATATGAGGTCTGAACAATTCTCCCCGGCTCATGTCCCTGTTTGGCAATTGCATCATAATCCAGTTTCCCCTCTGAATCAACCTTCAATGCCAATGTGCCCTCAGACGACTTGCTCTTGCCCTTTCTACCCATGTCTAAGGGATACTGAGCTATATGAATCTCCGGATACGCACCACCATCACCATAATCCTGTTGGGTCTGCGGTCGAAACGACTGTCGTTGCCCATACGGCGGAATCGTATGCTTCAACGCCACCTCCCTTGAGAGTCTCTCACTCTCCTGCGCCTTCCGCTCATCATCCCGCTTCTCTTCCCTATGCTTCGGCGTAGGGAGAACTGACGCTATTGAACTCATGATAAGCTATTGAAGATTTCATTCTCCAGGCATGCAGTTCTTTGGGAACCGATATCGGAATCGGTATCCCGACTCCGACCATCAATCTGATAAGATCTAAGCAGCACAACGTTCTTTGGCTTATTGTTCTAAAGTAGCGAGAAATTAAGAAGCTAGATATGTACTTAGAGGCCAAATTAGCCTTCAGACCGTTAGGATCGACCAGGCTGGATTGAGTGGCCTGGAACGGACATAATTCGCCTAAGATAGAAGTAATTTTTTCTGGGGGCATACCCCCAGACCCCCAGGGCTCGCTTCGCTCGAAGCTATGGCCAGTGGTTTTTTTTTTCTTTCTATTCGTAGGAGCCTCGCAGAGCCACGGGGGTGCAGGGGGATGCCCCCCCTGCAATTTCTAACCCAGAAGTAATTTTTTCTGGGGGCACGCCCCCAGACCCCCTGGGCTCGCTTCGCTCGAGACTATGGGTAGTGGTTTATTCTTTCTGTTGGAGCCTCGTAGAGCCATGGGGTGCAGGGGTTGGCCCCCTGCAAGTCCTAACCCAGAAGTAATTTTTTCTGGGGGCACGCCCCCAGTAAAACCCTGCGTTAATAAGTTTCTTCTTTTCCAGAAAAGAAGCAAAGCGTTAGATCTGCTTCGCAGAAGCCTCTCTCTACCCAAACCTCGGCCAGAAAAAGAAGCAAAAAGTGTAATTTTACTTCGAAAAAGTTTTAGGGACGATCCAGCCTTAGCAATACGGATTACTGTTTGAATTTAAGTTTTGAAAGTGCCAACGCCACATGCTTAGAAGAATTCACGTATGAGGTCTGAGCGTTCGAATACGCAGTGAGTAGATTTTTTTCAAGCGCGCGGCGCGTAGAATTTTTGGAACGTTCGGTATACCTTGATTCAGAAAAATTTCAAATTTATCTTATCATAGATAGTAGAATGCCACCAGTTAAGCGAAAGAGGGCCGCAGATTTCTTCTCTGTAGGATCAGACAGCGAGGAAAATGGTAGTGAGCGAGAAGAAGACCGTGAAGATGAGTCGGTGGCCAATTTGAAAGGGGGAAGCGACAGTGAAGATGAAGAGATGCAGGACGAGGAAGAAGGTAGAACTGAAATGGTGAAGAAAGCCCCAGTCCAAAAAAGTGATGATAAGGATGAAGATGACGAAGATGAAGATGAAGAGGAGAATAAAAAGGAAGACAAAATTGTGAAGCCAATTTCAAAGAAGGAGCTTGAGAAGCGAGAAAAACAGATCAAAAAGACTGGTGTGGTATATATATCTCGAATTCCTCCTTTTATGAAGCCAGACAAGTTGAAGCACATTCTTTCAAGGTTTGGAGAGGTTAATCGTATATTCCTTGTGCCTGAGGATCCCAAAGTTAGAGCCAGACGGGTCAAGTATGGTGGGAACAAGAAAAAGTGTTTTACTGAAGGCTGGGCTGAATTCAAGAAGAAAAAACACGCTAAGATTGCCGCAGAGACTTTAAATGGAAATATAATTGGCGGTAAGAAGGGCAATTTCTTCCATGATGACATTCTTAATGTCAAATATCTCCATAAGTTCAAATGGTCCAACTTGACAGAACAAATTGCAGCTGAAAACCAGGCTCGACAAGAAAAGATGCGGGCTGAAATCGCACAAGCTACCAGAGAAAACAGAACATTTATTGACAATGTCGAAAAGTCCAAGATGATCAAAGGAATCAAAGAAAAGAGAGCTGAAAAAGGAAAACCCACTAACGAAGAGGACGACTTTAGACGTGCGTTTGACCAACGTAAAACTACATCTCGACGAGCCGATGACAACAAAAAGTCAAACCCTCCACCTGCATCCTTATCTAGTGTCCTTAGTAAGGTTTTTTAAACGAATAATGAAAGCTAACACACCTTAATGCAAATCGTCACTTTATCGCCGGTCTCTTGCGAAGCACGATTACGCTTTTTGTTTCTTTTCTGGAAAAAGAAGATGGCTCGGCAATGTGTAGCCCTGTTTCATAAATAGTAAAGTTAATTAAAAGATTATAATTCATCATGCTCGACAAAGTCATCAGTTTCATCCTCCTCTTGCGTGGTAAGTTTGGAAGCTTGGTTGTCTTCGGATGGTGACTCGTCATGCTCTGAATCTTGAAGTTTGTGGAATTCATCTGCGAAGTTGGCGATTTCGTTATCGTATTCGACCCATTCGGGGACTTGTCTTCGCGCACGGTCTAGCTTGGGTTCCTTGGTCATTGGATTATTGCACAAGTCGATAGTTTTCGCCATCTTAAGACTTTCGTCTGAACACCAAGTTTCACACCATAACCAATCTTGTGGCAGCGAGAAGATTGGGATTTGACGTTGCATGTGGTTAGGCAGGTCTTGATCAAGATTAGAAAGGGATTCGGGGTCTGCAGAAAGCTGCTGATAGTGTTGTCTCAGACGATCACCAGCAGCAATTTCTCGGAAGCGATTCAAATCCACAACGTAGAGTGCACTGATGTGGTATTTTAGTTCATCGCCTAGGAACCGCTTCCAGAAGCCTTGTTTCCAGAACCTAAAGCCTTCGATTTCCTTACGGGAGTCACACATTGGTGTGTATCCGTACGGGGCGCCATCCAGATCCATGTCGACCAACTCTTTTAGATCGGTGCGAACAATTTGATCAGCATCAACAAATAGTACTTTGTCTAGAGCTTGAGGGAATAGCACATCTAGGAACAAGATCTTGTACCCCCAAATCGTTCGCTGTTTCTCGCTTTGTCCCCTCAGCCAATGTGGCCATTTGTATGTGACAAATTCATATTCAAAACCCTTTTGTTCAGCCAAGTATGGTACAAATTCCTTGAATGACGGTGACAAAAAGTCTTCAATGAGCCAAAACTTTACGGTGTGGTTGGTATGCTTCATTACACTGGAGGTCATAATGCTCAAGAAACGTTCGTACAAGTGACCACTTGCTACGGTAAAAATGTTGATATCGGCCTGTTTGGCTTGGCCTTCACCACTTTTTCCTCGCAATTTGTTCCAGCTATCTTTGAAGAAGCCACTAGTACTCTTTGTATCTAGTACGTCTTCCCGTTCCTTACCCTTTTTGCGACTGAAACGGGGATAGACAGTTGCTCCTGTCATTTTGGAAATGAAAATCTTGTTGGACTTATCTTCATTGTTGACAAATCCACTCACACCAGCAGAATCAAGATTAAAGATCTCGCTTGGCCGGCCCTGTTTGGGGTTCAAAACCCATAACCCCGGATTAGCCTGGAATTGCATGTATCCTAGATTGGCCATTACAATAGTATCTGTGGAATGCGGGTTCTCTTCAGTTCCAAGGTCAAGGGCGATACCCCTTGGAGCACCACCGACTGTGACATCCCTACAATGCCCCTCCAATAACAAATGCTTCAACTCATAGGTCACCCACATTTTTTCCTCCTTCACGTTATCCAGAATTATGTTCTCCGGATCGTAAATACTTTCGGCGGGGTTAACAATCCATGAAGACGGAGTATGGATTTCCATGTTGTAAAGAGTGTCTTTTGACATGCCAGAGAAGACGACGTGCTCCCTTTTTCTGGATCCACTAGGACTGAAGGACGGCTTTAGTGGTAAAGATGCACGGTAGAATCGTTTCAACGGAATATTGTCTAGATTTGGCGTTGGGTTCAAAAGCACTTTGATAGATACTTGTGGAAGCTGAGACAATGCTTGGACATAAGTAAGGTATTGCTGGCCAGTTGGACTAACCGGGTCAATACTAGCAAAAATGCGCAACACTGAGCGTTCTTCAGGCTCAGTGACGTTGATCATCGAGTTTTCACCAACCAACTCATCTGTGTTAACCCTCGCAGCCTCATTACTGATGAAAAATTCGTTGCGACCTTCAATAAAGAATGTTCTGGTATATCTGGAGACGAATTTATCATACACTTTGTATTTCTCATCACCTTCAGCGGGGAGCAGTTCTTTCACAAGGTCAATGATAGCAGCAGAACGAGATGATTCTTCCCGCTTCAGGAGAGACTGTAGCTCATCAGCTTCAAGAGGCTTGTCCTTTGGGATAGGAACAATTCTACCATCTACAACCAACTTCATACCACGCTGAAGCCCCCAATAGAGCTTGAGCCTATCCGACACTTGCTCATAAAGTTTTGTTCTAATATCACTTGTAGAACCAATGAGTCTGAATTCTTCATCCAAACCAAACTTTTGCAATGTGGGTCGAATGTCTTCTGGGGCAGACTTATCCTTCTTTGCTCCAAAGTAGTACTCATACATGGCATCAAGGGAGCTGACAACCGTTTCAAAATCAATATCCTCACCCATTCGGTTAATCAATTGGAGGTCCTTGACGACACGCTCGTTTCGCTTTGTCCTCACACTAGTCTGTTTGAGTGTGTTGTCAATGATGGGCACAAAGTACACTCTGATGTTCCTTTGACCCTTATTCGCGGAAACAACCTTAACTAACTGAATGGCTTGCTTCAATGAATCAGGATTTGCAAAGTCTGCAAAGAACCATTGTGTCGAGTAATAATCGTTATCATCAGAGGCAGTCGAAACTGTGGGAATCGAATCAAAAAGACCACCCAAATGATCGTA
This sequence comes from Blastobotrys ciferrii, assembly GCA_030573635.1. NCBI lineage: Eukaryota > Fungi > Ascomycota > Dipodascomycetes > Dipodascales > Trichomonascaceae > Blastobotrys > Blastobotrys ciferrii. Next base: position 25,651 of record JAJMDO010000030.1, on the reverse strand, counting down.
AAGCACAGATGTATCCATATATTTGATGGTTGCTGGGTCTACAGGGTTGACAACCTTGTTTCGGCCTGCAAGCCCATCCTTAATAAAATGATCACGCAATGGGATTTCTGGATCTCGTTCATCCCTAGTGATGATACCGCGAATAATTTCGAGATCGTTTTGGAAAATAGTAGAGGCCTCAAACAACCAGGAGTTAGACGCTTCGATCAGGTGACCATTTGCAAAAATGATCATTTCATTTTCCCCAATATCAAATCGAGATTCCCAGACTTTGCAATATTCAATCACTTGGTCAACCTCAGGGTAATCATTAAAATTGGGCATCTCAGAATTCTTCACGGCTCTGTTCATTGCTTCCTTTTCGCCCATTTCAGAAAGGACACTAGTGATATAGGTGATAACTGACCTGGTTGGATGATTTTGTTCCAAATACTGTAAATTGGCTGCATGTTTTTGTGCTTCATACGAATTGACCAACGGAATAACACCAATTTGAATAGGCAACCCGCGACTTAGAATATTGAAGGCCTGTGCCAAGATTTCGTGGTGAACTGGATTGCTAAAATCAACTGTGAAGACCAAAGAGTTGGTATTATGTCTGACAGGGTAGAACTGTCCCGGATGATCCCTATCCAAGTAAATTTTTACATCGTCCGGCCACTTTTTATACTGTTCGTCAGTTTCAATATTGTTTAACCAAATCAACCCGCTAGACCGATAGTCATATCGGTTGACTGCGTTGGCACTAGAATCTGCCAGAACGTTCTTATTGATCAAATCAGACGCAGTAGATTCATTCACACCCAATTCTGTCAAATCGTTAATGAAACCTCTTTCTCTATCCAAAATATCCAGCAATGTAAACACAGAATCATCAACCGGAAAAGCTGGGGCACCATTAATTAGAATAGAATTTTGACCAGGATTAATCAACCCATTGACAGCGTTCTGTTTAACATCTTTAAACACTGAACGTTCAGGTTGAAGTTCTGAAATTGCACCAGAGTACTTCGGGAAATCCAAACTAACATTGACCAAAGCTTCAAAGGGGTTCTTGTGGTTCATGATATAATTTGCAGCTCTGTATCCCAACGTAGGCAATTTGGCCTTGCTAACGCTCTTTTCAGCATCCTCGGATAGCACGCCATCCTTTTTTACCTTTTTACCAGCTTCAGGCTCATCATCTCCCTCCAAGTCGTTCTCATCAGGAGAGGTATCACCCTTGTCCTTCCCAGAAGCATCTCGATCATCAATAACGAGATAGTCTGTTCTCTTGAGGGCTAATTCTAAACCATACCCCGCCAAATTCTCCTTTGGCCTCGATTCTAGATCCCTAGGAGGCTTGTACCTTACAATATACTGAATTTTACCCTCCAACGCCGAGGCGCTCAAATGTGAATGAAATTTGGAAAAAGAATCAGATTCCAAATCAGCGTACAAGATTGCAATCGGAGCGTTAGCATTTTGACCCAGAGATCTATCCGTAGGTAACAATTCAACTTCCTCAGGGGCACCGGAGCTAGTTTCCAAAGCGAACACAGAATCCGTGTCGCAGCTGGCCTTACCGTTGTAGTACAACAGATTCTCGCAATCATCAGGAATTTGTTCTCTCACCTTGGGCAAAACTGCCGTTTCATAATACTGATATTGCGATTGGATTCGAGCAGAGTATCGATGCATAGAAAGAGAAAAATCGACAAAACTAACATCTTCCTTTCTTAAAAACTCGCTCTCAACACAATGTGCCAGAACACCGTCATGGAATTGCTCTTCGGTTTCATGAGTCCCCAATTCCTTGAGTCCTACGAATGCCGCCAACAATGGGAAATATGCACTAGAATTTTCACCAGCAATTGACTCTCTAGAACAGCAAATTAGTGATAAATCCTCGAACCAGCTATCCACCGATACTCACATCAACTCCACTTCAAAGGGTGGCATATGCCAATTCGCCCGCAGGTCCACATCAATCGAAGGGACATCAGCTTGGCAAACACTAACAAGGACAATAATCGTCAAGGCCGCATTTATCGACCTCAACAACCCCATTCTTGGCCACATTATTGTTACCTTTTCAACCAAGCCTCTCGGTTCCCAATGCTGTTCAAGACACGTCTCCTCCACCTCGCTTAATTAAAGCGCGCGCAACACGCGCACACCTTCGACTCCCGCATTATACTTATATCGAAGATTCTTCCAGTCATTTTTATCCCTTCTAGCAAAAAAAGGGGATGGAAAGTGTTATTTTCGTTACTCAAGAGGCTGTTATGTCTTACATTTCCGCTAAACAGAAGCCATGCGATAGTTTTTATCGAGCCAATTTCTTGGGGGCACGCCCCCAACCCCCTGGGTCGGCTTCGCCGAGGCTTGGGTTGACCATCAATCGTATTTACAGCTAGTGAATATTTACAAGGTTACTTAATTCTTAGATTGAAACTGGAGTTCTAGTTTGTACTGTGTTGGATGAACCGAACGGAGGGAGCATTGGAATGTGTCGTTGGTAGCTATATCGTTTGGTAATCCATGTACCACAGCATCCATTCCCCAGGAAGTGCAGTATGCCATTTGTGAGCCGTCAATTCTAGGAATGTTTCGGATCAATATGCAGTCAAAGAGGGGCTCCGGATCCCGGGGGAGAGAGTCTATTTTGCGTAATTTCCAGTATGCATTCGATTGTCGCTCGGCTTGATTGATTGTGGATTGGTTAGAGTGAAGCCATGTCGCCATTGTGAACATTTGGGTCCGATCAAGGAGAGTGTATTTGTTGTTGGACAGATAGGCTTCTAATTGCCAATGTCCAATGAGATCTTGGAATCTTCGGAGAGGGGATGTGACATTTGTGTAGTATTTCAGTCCCAAAGATTCATGAGCAAATGGTACCGCAGAAAGGGTTGCCATTTTCATGCGCGCAGCTGAAGGTGCAGCCTTGGTATAATTGAGAATTTGGGAGCGATAAATATTTGGAATGGCGTTATTTCTTGTGAATCCAGCAGTGAGATAATTTGCCATAATCATCATTTCAGACACCACCTTGCTAGATTCCAAAAGCTTGTTTTCAATCAATTCGACGTCATCACAGTCCTCCTGCACCCGTGCAGAGTACGACTGGATGTCTATATCCAATGCGCCGTTCATCCTCCTAAATTCTCGGAAACAACCTCCTACACTATGCAAATCATGCAAGTCTGCGTGCCGTGGGGAGCTTGTCCTGGGTTCTTTCAACATTTGGTCGACTTGATAGTACGTAAGAGACACAATGTTATTCACAAGATGAGGTTTTACTTGTATGGACTCCTCATCAATTTCTCCCCTTTGTGGATCATAGTCAAATTCAAACGACAGACAGCGACGGGGTGCTGCAGTATCTTTGATCAATCCAAATGCTTGCTTGAATTCACTTGGGAGCATGGGAACACTTTCCTGTGGCATGTATGCCGTGGAACATAATCGGTACGCGCGGTTTAGAATCCTGTTTAATTCTCCATCGCCGGCCATTAACGCTGATGCTGGATCAGCAATGTGAACACCTAGTTTCCATTTGCCTGTGTTTTCATCTCTTATGATTGAAATGCCATCATCGATTTCTTCAGCATCAGAAGCATCAATGCAATAAATTGATCTTTCTGCAGAGTCTTTGGATCGTATAGCTTCCATAGAGTCGGGATATTTTTCAATCATGCTGGCTGGATGCAGTGTCGAGTTGAATTCATTGGTGATTACTGCAAAGCGTTCACTTTCAATCTGCGGTCCATGATATTCATCCAAATTCTTCAACTGTGTTTGTACAGCTAGCGCGGTCTCAAATGTGATGTAGTCCCTTTCAAAGGGACCCAAATGCCGCAACAATGATATTGCAGCAGAATGCGAAATTGAATCTAGATCATTAAAATCCCGTAATGCATATCGTTTTAAAAATGTTAGCACCTCTTCCACCATAGTGGACACGCCTGCCTGGTCATGCTCAAGTTCACTAACCGGCATATGTGAATCCATCATGTCGTTAATTTTGTCTACAACCTCCTTGCGCTTTATATGCCGCAGGGCTGAGTTGGCCATGTCCACAGACCTCTGTGACAACACAGTCACAGTATTAATGTCCAACAGGGCCCGATTGTTGAACACCAACTCAATCATCAGATACGTCACATATAAAATTTTAGGTGAAACAGTTTCATGCAGCTTTGAAGTTGAACGTGGTAACGGATAATCCTCCGCTAATAAGTCTGCATAGAAATTGGGGTCCTTACACTGTTCCGGGTTTTGACTGCTCATAAATGTCACGTATTGTACAATTCGACAAAGTTCAAAAAATGGAATAGCCAATGGTTTATCCGGTTTGGAAAAATGCGTCAAAATATCCTCTAATGCCTTTCTAACAGCTGGAGCTTGAGCATGTGCATCTCTATAAAACTCTCTCAACGGTCCACAAACCGCCAGCCGAACATCACTCTTTAACACCGTCATCGGCTGACCGTTTCCACTTGTAATATCACAAGTAGCGTCTTCAAATAATTCAGCCGGTGCAAAGTTCTCCAACTTTAATGCAATGTCCCTTTTACGTACCTGCTTTACCGTGCCGGATATGGTGCATATGGTGATCTCCTCTCCACTACTTTTTCCATTTGGTATACCAATTATCACGGATATACCATTTCTTTGTGATTGCACCAAATCCCCCACCTTCAGACCACTGGTCATGTCTAAATACGTCGTTCGTTTTTTCGTTCCCACAGTAAAGCTCAGACGGCGTACTCTGTCTCTCTTTGCCAACACCATTTCGTCTTCCTCCAATTTTCGAGCATTCATATCATTGACAATGTCATTGAACGACCGTGCTGGCCGCTTTCCATTTTCATTCTTTGTCTTTGATAGAGTCCGCGCATCACACTTTGTCCTCTTCAATCCCGAATTCTCCAGTCGCGCATCTACCAACTTGGCGATATTGTTCGGAACTGATGGTCTCGTATCATATCCCCTGCAGACAACTCCAGACCTTCTTAAAACTCCAAACCTCCTTAACATCTACGTCTTGTCTCTCCTATACTCTCTGATCTCACTTTTTCAATTTTTCACGCGCACCCAATACGCGCCTGATCTATATATCGGACCCGATAAGGAGGATCTTGTGCGGCTCAACATCGATCTCTAATCGATTGTTTGTTGCAGAATGGAGGCGCGCCCCAAGACCCTCTGGGTCTGCTTCGCGAGATTGTTGATGGATATACAATTTAGCAACCTTAAACGTTTGGCGCAGAAGGTTCCCGTGGTCATTGGTCTTCTGCAAAGTAGAGATAGCCAGCTCATATCTCCTTCTCTGGAAAAAGACCAGTATTATAATTATAAACGCTTTCATTAAGAATGCAAAAGCATTCGCCTATTCGTGGTAAAACTGTCCGCAAAACAGCTCTCGGAGAAAGTATACCGCAGATAAAATTGTATTGAACTACAATTTCGTATCATACTTTTGCATCAGCTTGTTATCTCTGATATTAGAGATGAATGGTTCCCCACCGATGGTTGTGAGACAACCGGGTTTACACGCGATTTCATCCTTCATAGCGTCGGAGAAATACACATTCCATTGTAAGCGCGGATATGCCTTCACTACATTATCAATTGTATCGGGATGGACGAGGTTTTGATGGCTGCCCAGTACATCAATTGTAGTCGCAAGCTGCAGGAGTTGGCCGCAAGCATGAATCTTTGCGCCGACAAAGAGGGTATGGCGGAAAATAGCTTCAACGACTGAGTCCACTTGATCTTGGTTTACACCCAAGTCAAGAAGCCAATCTCTAGCCAGAATCCCGCCGTAAAACTCAAAGCTGAGCTTCGACGCTCGTCGGTTCTTCGGACTGGCAGCAATATCATGGAACATTGCAGCAAGATAGAAAGTCTCTGGATCGACCTCAAAGTCTTGCTGCTTCAATATAGCCATGCCAAAAGCATAGACCCTACAACAATGGTTGACAATTTCTGGTGGAAGTTGATTTTGAATATGCTCGTAGGCGCGCTTGCACACCTGACTATCCGGAGTTGATAACTGTCCAATATCCAATGGTTCTGGTGTCCCAGTGGGACCAGGATCCATCAAGTTGTCTACAGCTCTTAATCCGTACGGCATGTTTGTTATGATTTTGTAATATTCTTATAGCAACCATTGCCTTTTATTCCCCCGCCAATGCCGACCCTTAATTCCGTTTAATTCCGTTTAACTCCGGTTATCTCCGCCTTTGACCTTCTCAAGAATTAATCCACCGACACTTACGCAGCCCATCTGGTATTCCATCCCACAGGATTTCTTATCCCAGAAATAGAGGCAAAACCCCTTTTATCCTGGTCTAACAACGCATCTCCTTTAGAGACGTAGCCTCAACGTTAGTGGAATATCTGAGCGACAATTCTAACCCAGAGTTAGTTCTGAGGACACATCCCCAGACCCCCTGGGCTCGCTTTGCTCGAGGCAATGGGTGGAGTTTACTCTTCCTATTCGCTGAAGCCTCGCAGAGCCACGGGGGTGCAGGGGGCTGGCCTCCTGCAAACCTAACCCACAACTGGATTATCTTGGGGCACGACCTCGTGCCCCCCAGAGCTCGCTTCGCTCGAAGCTATGGGCAGTGTTTTGTTCTTCTATTCGTTGAAGCCTCGCAGAGCCACGGGGGTGCAGGGGGCTGGCCCCCTGCAAACTTGGTCCAGGTGTAGTTTTCTAGGGGCACGCCCCCTGGATACTGGGATCGGTTCGCTCGAATTAATAGGTAGCGTTCTGTTCTTTCGAATTTAATACTTATCATATTTTTGCATCAGCTTGTTATTTTTGATTTCTGAGAAGTAGAGCTCGCCGCGGGATGCGGTGATACATCCCGGTTTCAAAGTGACTTCATTGTTCATGGCGTCGGAGAAATACACGTTTAATTGTAAACGTGGAAAAGCCCTTACGACGTTATCGACAGTATTAGGATGCACAAGGTTCCCATTGTTGCCTACAACGTCGATTGCAGTAGCCAGCTGCAGGAGCTGGCCGCAGGCATGAATCGTTTTTCCCGGAGACATGGTATGGCGGATAATGGCTTCAACGATCGAATCGGCCTGGTCTTGGTTCAAACCCTGGTCAATAAACCAATTCCTAGCAAGGATTCCTCCGTAGAATTCAAAGCTGAGTTTAGTTGCCTGAATATTCTTTGGGCTGGCAGCAATATCGTGAAACATGGATGCCAGAAAAAACGTCTCCGGATCCACCTCATAGTCCTGTGCTTTCAATATGGCCATTCCAAACGCATAAACTCTAAAAGAATGATTAAGGATTGCCGGTGGTAATTCATTTTGGACATATTCCTGGGCACGTTTGCATATCTGGCTATCCGGGAAGGGAAGCTGATGTATATCCAATGGCATTAGCGCTCCTGTCGGCTCAGGAATCGCTAAATTATCAACAGTATCCAATCCATACGCCATATTTGTCGTCCGCGCTAATCTTTGCTTTAATATTCTACTCTGGTAGACCGATCTCGATACGAAAACTCGCGTTCTTTAACTTAGCTCTCAAATTATACGCGAATAAAGCTGGTCATGGTGCTAAGGCCCCATATATATATATTCTCTATCCTAGCTTGAATCAAATGGTCCCCACATAAGAGCCCTTCTGATTACTAATTAATTCCGCGGCCGCGTTTTATTAACTTACGCCTGTTAATTTTTGTCTGTGACTCACTCGTGCACCGGCCGATCCGGAACGAATAGAAACAATGTTCACTACTCATAGCCTCGAGCGAAGCGAGCCCTGAGGGCGTGCCCCAGAGGACTTATTGTGGATTAGGTTTGCAGGGGTCCAGCCCCCTGCACCCCCGGGGTTCTGCGAGGCTCCAACGAAGAGAAACGATGTTCACTACCCATAGCCTCGAGCGAAGCGAGCCCTGGGGGTCTGGGGGCGTGCCCCCAGAAATCCATTCTGGGTTAGGTTCCCGTGGCTCGCAGAGCCACGAGGCTTCAGCGAATAGAAAGAGTAAACAGAATTTGGAGACACTATAAATACACCACATCAATACATTCTACTTTACATAATGCCACTTTTGGAGTTGTGCGAGGTCGAGGTTCGGTTCGGAAGCGGAGTCCGGGTTTGGTAGGTCTTCCGGTGAGGGCTTCTTGAAGTGTGGGCTATCTTGGAGAGTTGTGTTAAGACAGGAAATGCCTGAATGGCCATTGTTGATGAGCTTGTTCCAGGAACGAGCTGTATGTTTGATCACGTCTAGGGCAAACTGCTTGTTTTTAAACTCGCCGTTAAATGCAAACTCGTTGGCTGGTTTTCCGTCAGGTATTTTATAATTGCGGAACCAGTTTCGAGTCTGTTCCAGTAACCCAGGCATTGCAGTTTGAACGTCATCGATATCGTTAATTTCGTTAGACAATGGATCTGCTGTATCAATTGCAAGCACTTTCCAGTCGGTCTCGCCCTCATCCAAAAGTGCCAAAACGCCCACAACCTTCACTTGCTTGATCTGACCGGTCTGAAGAACGCTCTGTCCTATTTCACATACGTCAATTGGATCATTGTCACCTAGATTTCCAGTGAAGGGACACTTCTCAGTGGGGTCCTCCCAGGTCTGCGGCAGTGCGCCGTAATTATGCATATAGCCCAAAAAGGGGAAAACGTTGGAGACAAAGCGAGGCTTGTTTTTCTTGGTGTCCTGAACAATTGGGTTATACGCAATTTCTTTGCTGATCTCCAACTTAGCATTCGTCCAACGAGGAATCTCAACCACCATATTAAACACATCATCCTTTTCTTCAGCTGGCCTCAAAGGAACATCGTGAAAAAACGATGCCGGCTTTTCTCCGTCGCACAGATATGCTCGATATTCACTCGAACCTGGCCTACCTACACTATGCAATCGATAGGACGAACTGAACCGGAGCCCAATTGAATTGCCTCGCACTGTTCGTGCCAACAGCCCTCTTCTAAACATCGATACTTCTTGTCCGTCCTTTGGTCCCAATTGTTCTTCCCCAGCTTTATTAGCGATCCGGCAAATGCTCGGAACTCTATTTTGTCCCAACACGCGTAAAATATGGACCGGTGTATTTTACAACACCCCCTGATTTTTTTCTGGTACCAATCCAACAGCCTCATTTCAACCCACCAGTCGTTTTCCCACTCGGGTGCAAGTTGGTGGAGTGGAGTTCTTCTTTTTCCAGAAAAAGAATCCAAAAGCGTTGTTCCGCTTCGCGGAATGCCGAGGGATAGACTGATCTGCTAAAATATGTTCTCTACGAACAATTTCTTGTACTTTATTTGCAGTGATCGATGTTGCTGGCTGGTGATATTATTTTCATTTGAAAAATGAAGCGAAAAAAGTTATCTGTTTTGCAGAGAAATTGTTATTTATGGGTTTTGAGATACAGAAACTTGTCTGTACGTGTATCCGTCTAGCGCATCAGGGCTTTGACCATCACTGAGGTTTATTCACAAACTAAATATATTCATGTCACGCCCGCTCCCCCAAAAAGGGCTTTGCCCAACGTTAATTAGTCTCTGTGTATTCTTATTTTTCCAAGAAAAGAAGCAAACTAGGTTATGGATACTGGTTTCTTCTTCCTATTCGTCGACGCCTCGCAGAGCCACGGGGGTGCAGGGGACCGGCCCCCTGCAAACCCCAACCCAGACGTATTTTGAAGCAGGGGGGGTTGGAGGTCTGCCCCCAAAAAAGGCTTTGCCCAACATAAACTAGGCTCAGTGTAGTTTTCCTCAGAAAGAGAAGCAAAAAGTGCAGGTCTTCTTGGAAGAAGGACTTGTTTACCCGAATCTCGGTGAAGCCGACTCAGGGGAGTTTGGGGGCGTGCTCCCCAAAAAAAGGAGCTCGTTCCAAGTCTAGAGTATCCAGTTTATGCATAGAAATGCAACATGCCTGTTGCCCTGTGCGTCAAAACGTTTACATGAAGGACGTACTGCATGTGGGAGCTGTGCGTTTGTCAGAAATAGCCGAGCCGATGAGCAACTTGCCGTACCAAGGTTCGTTAGGCCTTCATTCTTTTCAAGAAGCAGCAAAATATCGTTTTGATTAAGAGAAGTCTTGGGATATTTGTGGCCCTAGATGAGTCCAGAGGCCCAGAATTTGAGGTCTCCAGTTCACTAGTCCCCGGGTAAAATTGAAGTAAGATAAATATTTCACTCTCCAGGAAACTGACAGTAGTTACGTGGAGCAATTTGGCAATGTAACATCTGTTTCAAACGGTGAACGCCGGAGATACGCGTTTCACTTGGAGGTATTTGTTCAGGACGCGTCGAGCGTACTGACAAGCAGAATGTATTCGTGTATACGTAGTATCACTTGCTTTCCGAGCTGCTGGAACCAAGCCAAGAGTCAAAACATACCCCTAGAAAGAAACTACAAAGCGAAAGTATAACAGTAAAGGGGTGATTCGGAAAGCATTGTGTCTTGCTTGACCGTTTCAACCGGCATTTACATACCCCTTCAAGGGATGATTAACGCATGTCTCTGCAATGTTTCAAAATGCGTAATTTTACGGCTCGCCAGGGGCATCTCCTCGGGAATGCAGGAGCGTTTCAATTTTCTGGGGCACATCCCATGCAAGTTTTCTCGCTAATCTCGGGAAATAGTGCCGTTGCAACGGACTAGGGAACAAGGCACAACGTGTGTTGTTTGAACAGGGGCTTGAAACGACGAGACACTCATGAAGTCTTCATAAAAACGCACCTAACTATCGCGAAACTACTATTAGATGAAATAATAATATGAAAATTTCACGTATTCGCGTAAAGACATGTCTCAGTCGTGCAGCACACTCGGCAAGGATTCCGTCTGCATCAATACAACTCTTCGTATGCAGCATATGCACGTGCAAGATGGTGCATACGGTGCCTATCTATGACGACGTTTAATCAATGCAATAGTTACAGTACTGCAAACTTCACAGTAATTTGAGCCCAACATAACCCCGGCGAAGCGGACCCAGGGGATCTGGGGCCGTGTCCCCAGAAAACCAACTACTGGGTTAGGATTGCAGGGGGCTGACTCCCCTGCAACCCCGTGGCTCTGCTAGGCTTCATCGAATAGAAGGAAAACATTACCCAAAACTCGAACGGAGCCAGCCCAGGGGGTCTGGGGACGGGTATATGGTAGGTAGCTACTAGTGTTGACGCGTGACATCCCTGTTGAAACCCATGGGCATGGTACGCCAACGCTTTAGTTCCTACCTCTTTTGTCGTTACGGCGAAGCACTCCCTTCCGCAACCGGTAAAAAAGACGCCTGAATTGGAAACGACGACGAGGTCGGATCGTTGATCTTTTCCTAAAGTGGCAATTGCGGCTGGGGTTTCAAATCTGAGACAATTAAACGGCTGAATATCAACCTCCTTGGCCAGAGCTTCGCTAGAGAGCTCGTTTTTCAGATAGAATGTGTGTAGGCCATACTTTCAACCAATCTAACAACCCGTGGAAATTTGTGGACTACTGGTGGAATGTGGCAAACGCCCATGCTAGTGATAGTGGTGGTGGTGCAAGTTGTAGATCTGTCCGTGTGGCGAGTGTCGATCACACCGATGTGCATGCATTTCGTGTGGCCGGCTCATGGCGTCTAGAAACGAAGGGCGGTCGTAAAATCAGGTATAAAAGGGAGGCGAGTTACCCACAAATCCGGAACTTCATTATCATCACTTCACATTCACTCATTCAACATCATGAAGCTTCTAGGAACACTTAGTACTGCATTGGCTCTTCTCTCTTCGGCCTCCGCCCATATTGAGATGAAGTTCCCGGCCCCAATCAAGTCCTCGTTCAACCCTAACTACAACTATACTAACATTGATTACTCCATGAAGAACCCATTGGGTGTATATCCATGCAAGGGGTATCTCGACGAGCCTGAGATGGTCGTCGAGACTTTCGAAGCTGGCAAAAACTACACTCTCCAGCTCGAGGGCTCTACCTTCCACGACGGAGGATCCTGCCAATTGGCCCTTTCATATGACAAGGGCAAGTCTTTTACTGTGATCAAGTCGATCATTGGCGGCTGTCCAATCAAGCTTAATTACGGTTTCGAGATCCCACAAAGTGCCCCAGAAGGAACTGCCTTGTTCGCCTGGAGCTGGATCAACAAGGTCGGTAACCGCGAATACTACCAGAACTGCGCCTGGGTCGACATCAAGAACAACAGCCCAAATGCTACCGAACTTGAGGGCCCACCCCTCTTTGTCGCTGATGTCCCTGGTTACTGCACCGTTCCGGAAGGCAAGGAATTCAAATACCCAGACCCAGGTCCAAACGTTGAGTATGGCGGTGACTCCTCCTCTTACACTTCTACCTGCTCAAACTCTACCACCTCTGCATAATCTGTATACCAGTATAGACAAATAAACCTCCCGAGGCTGGCCTCGATACCTTATCAAAAAACCCTTCTGCACTGTCAACGGATATCGAAAGAACCCCGCTGCTGGGGGCACACCCCCAGACCCCCAGGGCTCGCTTCGCTCGAGTTGTGGGTAGTGTTGTACTCTTCTATTCGTTGAAACCTCGCAGAGCCACGGGAACCCACTAGTGGTTTTCCTGGGGGCACGCCCCCAGACCCCCTGGGCTCGCTTCGCTCGAACTTTGGGTAGTGTTCTACTCTTCTAGTCGTTGAAGCCTCGCAGAGCTACGGGGGTGCAGGAGGCTGGTCCCCTGCAAAACCTAACACACTAGTGGTTTTTCTGGGGGCGCACCCCCGCACCCTGGACCGAATGATCGGCAAATTGTTTCAAATGTGAGACTACCGTACGGCTGAACATGATTAGAATTGGGCCGGACTTCATCGGCTTCTTGGGAGGAAGTTAAATTAAAATTAACGACACTCTTGGAACACCTCCTTGGATCGATAAATGCATGGTTAGACGGCACTGATCCTTCCGCGAAGCGGACCCAGGGGGTCTGGGGGCGTGCCCCCAGAAAAACGGCCTGCATCTATAGTGGTAAATCCGATACAGCGCAATAAGTAAGTGAAACGTTAACGGGTGCTTGGTGAAAGTCAAGAAATGGCAAGTGGCTGATGTATATATTTAGTACAATGTGCTATATAAAAAGGGCAGGCCTGGCCCAAGAAATTTTTTGCTACAGGTTTTTTTGAGCTGCGGGCGGTATGAAGAAACTATGGACTGCTGGGGCGGTTTTAATGTCCCTCTTTTCAGAGGCTTCAGGCCATATGGAGATGTATTATCCAGCGCCGATCAAGTCCAGGTACAACCGATACTATGATTACTGGAATGTGGACTACTCGTATAACGATCCCCTTGGGACGTATCCGTGCAAGGGGTATCATGAAGAGGAGCCAGAAAATTCAGTGGAGACGTTTGAAGCCGGAAAGACATATACACTGAGTCTTATGGGAAAGGCTAAGCATCATGGAGGTTCGTGCCAGCTGTCGTTGTCGTATGATAGGGGTGAGACGTTCACGGTGATCAAGTCGATCATTGGGGGCTGTCCTCTCGAACTTGACTATGACTTTGAAATCCCTCAAAGTGCGCCTCAGGGACAGGCCTTGTTCGCTTGGAGTTGGATCAGTCGGTCGGGGAATCGTGATTTTTATCACAATTGTGCATGGGTCAATATCGAAAACCCCAATCCAAACGCCACCGAGCTAGAAGGCCCCCCTATTTTCCTGGCCCAATTGCCTGGTTATTGCACAGTGCCAGAGGGACGTGAGTTTATCTACCCCGATCCAGGCCCCAATGTGGAATATGGCGGCGATTCTAAACACTACTCTCCCGTGTGTGACTACAACGACCATCTCAACGATATTAACGACACCGTCTTCTTTGATTACGATGAAAATGAGGACGACGACGTAGACGGCATCTACTGGGGCAACACTCCTAATTCTCCCCAACAAGAAACCGACGAACCTGACGATAACGACGATGAAGAGGTTGACAAAGAAGAAAACGATAAACTACAAGAAGAGCACCAGCTTATCGACAACCCTCCATCACAATAACATTCTGTAAGCTATAGTAATGTTTTTCAGAAACCGTTGAAACAATGCTCTTTTATCACCTCATCTCTTTGGGGGCAAAGCCCCCAAACCCCCCTGGGCTCGCTTCGCGAGGTTATGGGTATCGACAACCCTCCCTCACAACAGCCTCTTGTGAGCTATACCAACCATTCCAGAGACCATTAGAACAGTGTTTTTCTTTCCTCCTACCTCTTTATCTTGGGGGCAAGCCCCCAAACCCCCTGGGCTCGCTTCGCGAGGTTGTGGGTGTCGACAACCCCCCCTCATAGTAGCCTCTCGTTAGCTATGCTAACTATTCCAGAAACCATTGGAACTGTGTTTTTCTTTCCTCTTATCTCGTTATCTTGGGGGCAAGCCCCCAAACCCCCTGGGCTCGCTTCGCGAGGTTGTGATTATCGATGACCTTCCCAACAATAACCTCCTGTAAGTTATAGTAATAACCTTCAGAAACCATTAGAGCAGTGTTTTTCTTTCCTCCTATTTCTTTTTCTTGGGGAAGCTCATAACCTCGAGCGAAGCGAGCCCCGGGGTCTGGGGGCGTGCCCCCAGAAAACACTACTGGGTTAAAGATTCGCAGGACCCAGTGAACCCCCAAATCACCTGCGCTCACTTCGCGAGGTCACGGGTGAAAACCGATATTCTTCGGATAGAACTCGTACTTTCAAAGAGCAATATCGTCACGTACTCCTATTTTTCAACGTTAACATTAACTCCATTTTATCTGTTATATTATGGGTGAAAACTGCTGATCCTTTTCGTAATGAAAATTGGAGGAGCTGGGGTAGTAAGAATATGACAAGCATTAAATTAATATTATACCAAGTCTTATTGGTGGTCTAAAGTTACCCAACACATCATTAACTTTATTCGCACTACACTCAGTAGTTAAAATTAACTCAATTCGTCAGAGGCGGGAATGTCGATGATGGTGCCGATAACGTGGCTTCTTCTCTCATCGGGATTTCAGCTAACAGATGTCACCACTACTAACCTTCTCATCCCCAAGCCAAAGATTTTTTAGAGCTCGCACTCTCTTATATTCTTTCATATTCCGGCCTCAACCAAATGGCTGCTTCCAATGGGTTTTCTCGTTCGGAACTTGTTGTGCACGAACTCCGACAGCTATGTGGGTCTGTAACGAAAAACCTACGTATCTGCCGGAATTTGACCAGGTGGTCCTCACTCTATTTATAAGTAAACGCGCAATCCACATCAACAGGTGAAAACAAGCTAAGCTACATAAAAAGGGCCCGTGAACCAAAAACACCAGCATCAATCAAAAAAAAAAAAAAAAAAAAAAAAAAAAAAAAAAAAAAAAAAAAAAAAAAAAAAAAAAAAAAAAAAAAAAAAAAAAAAAAAAAAAAAAAAAAAAAAAAAAAAAAAAAAAAAAAAAAAAAAAAAAAA
>JAJMDO010000030.1:0-10152 GCA_030573635.1 Blastobotrys ciferrii | reverse complement strand
GCAACATGCTACATTGCCAAAAAGAAACTTTCGCTCCCTTATAATCTCTGCTATTCCCCATGCAACTGAAAACCAGCTTACCAGGAACATTTCTCGGTATGACGCCACTCCTTTACTTACATCAAGTCTAACAGAATCCAACACACCCACACTGTTTTTCTGGGGGCACGCCCCCAGACACCCTGGGCTCGCTTCGCTCGAGGTTATGGGTATGTATTCGTTGAAGCCTCGCAGAGCCACGGGGGTGCAGGGGGCTGGCCCCCTGCAAATCCTAACGCAGAGGAATGTTTTAAGGTGCTTTCCGCTTCCCTCTAAACATGGCGACAGTACAAACTCAATTATGCAACACAACCATGCAATAAACGATTTCCTTCCGGCTCTAACGGTTCGATGACTAATGTTCTCAAGCTCATTAATTATCAACCAACTGGGCCATGAAGCTACTCCTTCCATGAAGACTTCTACGCAAAACCGGAGATAAACTTGAAGCATGATGAAACCCACTCTGTTCAATATCAGCCTCTCTTAGACAACAGGTGGCAAAACATAACCGGCATAAACCTTACTTCTTGCACAAAGATTTACAGGTCCCTCTTCCCACTTGCTCCGTCCCACTCTCTCAGGACCTGCCTCTGCTCCAACCACCCGACCGTCCGTAAGTTTCAACTCACCTACAACTCGATGAAGCTGCGGTTTTCTAAAGCACGTCACCAGACCTCCCTGGACTCACTCCGCCCGAAGTTCTAGCTTACCAGTGGTTTTTCTGGGGGCACGCCCCCAGACCCCCTGGGCTCGCTTCGCGAGGTTATGGGTAGTGTTCTTTTCTTTCTACTCGTTGAAGCCTCGCAGAGCCACGGGGGTGCAGTGGCCTGGCCCCTGCAAAACCTAACCGTGGTTTTTCTGGGGGCACGCCCCCAGACCCCCAGGGCTCGCTTCGCGAGGTTATGGGTAGTGTTCTTTTCTTTCTACTCGTTGAAGCCTCGCAGAGCCACGGGGGTGCAGGGGGCTGGCCCCCTGCAAAACCTAACCCAGAAGTGGATTTCTGGGTTCTAGGTTTTTGGGGGGGGAAGAAAGTGATCGTGAGGATGTTTTAAATACATGATGAGGGGTGGTATAAATACAGGGGTTAGACGGGTTTGATGCCGTAAATGAGGGAGAGTTGAGATGCAGATCTGGATTTGTTACCTGTGCCTGGTGCGACGATTGCGGCCTTCATGTCGGGGATTTCTTCGGGGGGGATATCTGCGAAGTAGCTGAACATTGCGTCGGTATAGTACATTGACTGGAAGTCGGTCATCTGGCCGATCTGGCCGCCCCATCCACGCGGCATGGCGAGGTTGCATCGGTTGATGTCGACGAAGCCCACGGCGGCCATTTCCTTGGGGCCTAGGATGCTTGGATAGGGGTCGATGCCGCGTGCGCGCACGCCATCAAGAAGTCGCTTGAACCAGTACTCGTCGGAGGACGACTTGTTGAGCAGATCAAAGTCGGAGACTACGAGCTCGAGGGCCCCGCCGGGCTTGAGCACTCGATACATCTCGCGAAGCACCTCGCCCCAACGGTCGGCCCGAACAAAGTACCAAAGACTCTTGCACGTGACCACGTCGAACATGTCGTCGTCGAAGGGCAGCGGATAAAGGGTGTTTCCGAGGACGGTGTTGTAGTTGGGGGGTCCGACGTCGGCAGGGGGGGGGACGCCCGGGTTGAGCATCCCTCCCGTGTGGTCGACCTCGTAGCCGTACACGGTGGCGGTGGGGAAGTCGAGCGCCACCTGCCAGCCCCAGGCGGCCTTGAAGGCGCCGTGGACGTCTAGTATGGTGTTGTTTGCGGCCTGGGTGCCCATGTGGGTGATTGTGCGAGCGACGGGCGAGAAGAGGATGCTGTTCTTGAGGAGGAGGCGCAGGCCCATGATGGTCCAGAGCTCGATTGCGTCCATGCTTCTGGTGGGCGTGTTAGCCTTGTTATAGAGCAGAAATGCTTCCTTGCGCGGTGCTGCGTATGTGAGAGGGTCGGAGGGTCGCGACTTGAGGGCCATTTTGGAGTGACGGGCCCAGAGCTCTCGCATCATCTGTTGAAGCATCTGGGCCTTTTGTGCGCTCGACCGTCGCTCGGGTTCGCTCTTGGTGCGGTTCTTCTGCAGTCGCTCGGAGGAGAGCGAGCTGGCAGTCGTCTGCGAGAGCTTGCGGTCCGCAGACGACGACGTGGCGTTCACGGACGTTGCGGACGACGAGCGTGAAGATGGTGGCGGCGACGGAGGAGGAGCAGTCGTCGTCTGCATCGTAGACGGGTGCTGGAGCTTCTTGGAGGATGGTGGTGGTGGGTCGAGGTCCTCGAGGAACTTGCCTTCAGGGCTGCTGGGAAGGGCTGTGGGGGTGGGTCTGAGGGGGTTACTATGACTCGTGTTGGGACGGGCGGGGGCCCCGGGTCTCGGAGAGGACTCGTCCTCGCGACGACGAGCGGCCATAACGAACTAACTAGTGCTGGAGGATGAAAAAAGCAGCTGCGAGCAGGATCGATGCGAGGATGTCAAATATGCACGCGACTGGTTCCGAGCTGTTGCAGGAGCCATGCATGCAGCAACTTTGGTCCGATGCATCGAGCCCCCAAAGAAAAAAAAAATGCAGCCAGCTGCAGGCATATGTGCGCGCGCGGCAGGCTGAAACAACCCTACAGCACATATCCCTGCCCTCGCTTTATATAGACTTTGCCTCGGCCACGACAAAAACCCAGCTCATGACAAAAAAAAAAAGAACGCCTCCCCGCGCGCGCCCGCGCTTCGTTCATACGCGATAATGCCCATACACCCCACATGCAGTTCCACATATAGCATATATACGACCCGCGACACATGCATGCACATACATATGCGCGCAAACAGCACATCAGACATGCATACATGCTGATCTTTCTGTCACCCCCCCCCCAGACCCCCCGGCCTGTCGTTAAATTAAAAAACAGGACAAGCGCATTAAACAGGTTTCTGGGGGCATGCCCCCAGACCCCCTGGGTCGGCTTCGCCGAGCTA
Source organism: Blastobotrys ciferrii (assembly GCA_030573635.1). Lineage (NCBI taxonomy): Eukaryota > Fungi > Ascomycota > Dipodascomycetes > Dipodascales > Trichomonascaceae > Blastobotrys > Blastobotrys ciferrii. Next base: position 7,127 of record JAJMDO010000030.1, on the reverse strand, counting down.
TGGATAGAATGATACTTCTGGAAAAAGCAGAATATTAAACAACTACCGTACTGTATGTGGTTGATAGATTTCTGGGAGCATGCCCCCAGACCCCCTGGGTCGGCTTCGCCGAACTATGGGTAAAATGACACTTCTGGAAAAAGCAAAATATTAAATAGCTAGCGCATTGTACGTGGTTGATAGATTCTGGGGGCAAGCCCCCAGGGACCTAACCCAGTAGTGTTTTTCTGGGGGCACGCCCCCAGACCCCCAGGGCTCGCTTCGCTCGATGCTATGGGTATGCCCTATTCGTTGAAGCCTCGCAGAGCCACGGGGGTGCAGGGGGCTGGCCCCCTGCAATCCTAACCGACGACTGGTTTTTTCCCCCTGGGTCGGCTTCGCCGAGCTATGGGTAGAATGATACTTCTGGAAAAACAGAATACTAAAAAAACTAGCGTACTGTCTGTGGTTGTAGATTTCTGGGGGCATGCCCCCAGAAATCTATCAACCACATACAGTACGCTAGTTGTTTAATATTCTGCTTTTTTCAGAAGGGCCATTCTACCCATAGCTCGGCGAAGCCGACCCAGGGGGTCTGGGGGCGTGCCCCCAGAAATCTATCAACCACGTACAGTTTGCTAGTTGTTTAATTCTTCTTCGCCGAACTATAGGTAGAAGGGCATTTTTACCAAGGCAGAACATTCTGACAAAACAATACAATTAAAAACCAGCGTATTGTCGTTGATAGAGTTCTGGGGGCATGCCCCCAAACCCCCTGGGTCGGCTTCGCCGAGCTATGGGTAGAATGGCCCTTCTGAAAAAAGCAGAATTAAACAACTAGCGTACTCTACATCGTTGGTAGATTTTTGGGGGCATGCCTCCAGACCCACTGGATCGTATTCCCTGAAATATGGGTAGAATGACCTTTCTGCAGAAAGCAGAACGTACTGATAAAAAATACAGTTCAAGAACTAGCGTACTGTCGTTGATAGAGTTCTGGTTCTGGGGGCACGAGCTCAGACGCCTGGGTCGGTCTCGCTTCAGTTCAATATGATATGCACTTCTAGAAAAAAAGCAAAAGCTTCATATTTGGTTTCTCTCTCTATTCGACGTAGCCTCGCAGAGCCACGGGGGTCTGGGGACTGGCCCCCAGAAAACAAAAACAAAGAGTCAATCTTGTGTGTTAAGGTGTGAAAACTTGTACACACTTTTAGAAAACAAGCAACGGCTCCGCATCTGCTTTCTTTCTCCATTCGACGTAGCCTCGCAGAGCCACGGGGGTCTGGGGGCTGGCCCCCAGAAAAAAGGCGAAGAGTTAACTGCAGTGCAAAGCAGGACAGACGCTTTTTGTTTCTTTTGGAGAGGGCTTTAACGGAAAGAGTTCTATGTACCTTGTCGTACTTTTGTTGCTTCGTTTTTTGGGGGCGGAAGTATGCGAAATGCGGCTGATGGGGTTTTTGCTTATGTAATCGAGGGGGGTGGGAAGACGTATAAATAGGGACGGTTCCCCCCGACTTTAGACGCCACTGGAAGATTGGCTTTCTTTCAGTAAAAGCAAGAGCCATTATTGTGCACACACACTCCCCGCCGTCTTCGGACATCCAAACAAGTGTACGCTGTACAATAACTGGCCTTCAAATTACTGACAGCCACCAATCTTCTAGTCACCCAACCAACTATCATCTCTCTCAAGCCACCTGTTGTACAGACACTCACCGGTCTTCGGACACCCATCCAAGTGCTCCTATACAGCAACAGGCTTTCTTACATCACCTCCACAGGCATCTCCTCGAGGCATAGCCTTCAAGCAAAGGGCTCTGTTTCGCAGTAACATCTGATCTGGAACTTGCAGGGGGCTGGTGGCTCTGCGAGGCTTCGTCGAATGGAAAGGGACGTCACTGTCCATGAAATTGAGCGAGGTGAGGTGAGGTGAGCTTTGGGGGGTCTGAGCCCAGGGCGTTTGGGTGCATGTCCCTTAGAAAACTAAACTACTACTGGGTTAAGATCAGCCTCTGACTCGGCGAGGCTCCAAGGAATAAAAGGAAGAAAACACTACCCATAACTTCGAGCGAAGCGAGCCCAGGGGGTCTGGGGGCGTGCCCCCAGAAAAACCACTAGTGGGTTAGGATTGCAGGGGGCCAGCCCCCTGCACCCCCGTGGCTCTGCGAGGCTTCATCGAATAGAAGAGCAGAACACTACATAACATCGAGCGAAGCGAGCCCAGGGGGTCTGGGGCGTGCCCCCAGAAAACAACACCTGGGTCCGGTTTGTAGGGGGCCTGCCCCCTGCACCCCCGTGGCTCTGCGAGGCTTCATCGAATAAAAAGAATAGAACACTACCCATAGCCTCGAGCGAAGCGAGCCCAGGGGGGTCTGGGGGCGTGCCCCCAGAAAAACCACAAGTGGGTTAGGATTTGAAGGATTAATAGTTAAATTAGGCAGCTTTGATAGCGTTTGCGACGGAGGATCTCATGAGGTCCATGACTTGTTCGGGGTCTTGGGCTTTATAGACGGAGGTGCCGGCGACGATGACGTTTGCGCCGGCGTTGGCGGCGGTGTCGATTGTATCAGGGCCGAGGCCGCCGTCGACCTCGATGTCGAGGTTGGGGAACTTTTGTCGGAGTTTGGTGACCTTCTCCATCATGTCGTGCATGAAGCTCTGGCCGCCAAAGCCCGGCTCGACGGTCATGACCAGCACCATGTCCAGCTTGTCTGCCAGCGGATAGACGACGTCGACGGGTGTGTTTGGCTTGATGGCCATGGCTGCGCGCATGCCGGTGGCCTTGATCTGCTGGATCACCTTCTCGGGCTCGTCGGTAGCCTCGTAATGGAAGGTGTACTGGTCGCCGCCGGCCTTGGCCACGTCCTCGACCCATTGGCTGGGGTTGGACACCATCATGTGGCAATCAAAGAAGGCCTGGCCCTTGGGGATCTTGTTGCGCAGACCCTTGATGACGAGGGCCCCGAACGACAGGTTCGGCACAAAGTGGCCGTCCATCACGTCCACATGCAGCCAGTCAGCACGACGGTCCAGCATCTGCTGGCTGTCGCGACCCAGGTCGCCAAAATCGCCAGAAAGAATCGACGGCGCAATGATCGGTTTAACCATGTTGTGTGTGTGATCCGGGTGTGAATTTTCCACCGTACGTTGGTGCATTGTTGGGTGTTTTATTGTTGGGCGCTTGCTCATCGCATTACCCCTTTGAGCATCCCGAACCCCCACGCCCGGCTCCACAAACCATATCCCCGTCGGACAACTCCAACTATCTCAGCTACTACACGATATTTTCTGATTGGCCCCTGCAAATCTTAACCCAGAGGTGGATTTCTGGGGGCACGCCCCCAGACCCCCTGAGCTCGCTTCGCTCGAAGTTATGGGTAAAGGTCTATTCGTTGAAGGCTCGCAGAGCCACGGGGGTGCAGGGGGCTGGGCCCCATGCAAAACCTAACCCAGAAGAGGATTTCTGGGGGCACGCCCCCAGACCCCCTGGGCTCGCTTCGCTCGATGTTATGGGTAAAGTCTATTCGTTGAAGCCTCGCAGAGCCGGGGGGGGGGGGGGGGGTGCAGGGGGCCAGCCCCCTGCAAACACAAACAAGATAGCGCACATATTGGTCTGATTCAGGCGTTTCGGCATTTTGAAATGTTCATCGTTGGGTTGGTTGATTGATGGCGCCTCCTCAAGTAATGGGTATGTGGAGAAATCATTTCGTATGTCGAGGCAAACTTTGGTCTTCACTGGACAAAACACACACAAGCGACCCTTCCGCAGAAGAGATTTCCATCTAAGAAGGCCTTCGTTAATAGTTTTAAGAGGAGTGTAAAGAGGATGCCAACGGCAGAACACAAACGAGCAAGAAAGCGAGCCAATAAGGAGTATGAGGAAGCGGTAAAGGAAAGAAAGATGGCTCACTGGAGAGAATGGTTGGGTACTCTGGAAGGCAATGATACTTAGCGAGTTCTTCGATGTGTGAACCGAAGTATTCGAGATCACTCATGCCTGCATTGAGGAACACGGATGAGGGGTATGTTTCCAGTTCTGAGGAGCAGATACAGGTGCTGAAAAGTGCTTTGTTTCCTTTCCAGAATCTACAGTGGAATTCCTTCTCATCGATTTTGATGGGAGGTGTGGCCAAGATTACGAACGAGAAATCACTCGAGTGCGATGAATGACCGGTATCCGAACAAAGCAACTGGTCCGGATCGAATAAAATTTATAGCATTGCAAAAGGCGTGGAAGTCGCCTTCATTTCGAAGGTTGCTGAGGCGTCTCTTTCTACACTGTGTGAAATGAGTGTGCCATCCAGAAGCGTTCTGGAAAGCTTTAACGGTGGTGATACCGAGGGTGCAACGGGATCCGACTCTTGCAAGGCCCTATAGGCCAATCAAGTTACTTAACACTATGGGAAAAGTGTTGGAGAAGGTAATTCAAAGACGGTTCACGAACTTGACAGCCAAACATCTTCCACCAACAAATTTGACGGAAGGGGAAGATATTCACGGTGGATGCTGTGAGCAAATTAGTGTACGACATTAATAATGCGCGGAAACATCATAAAACAACCTCGATTCTGGCGGTGGATATCAAGGGGGAGGCTTGAAAATTCTCATCAGGTTCTGTTGTTAAAAACTATGAGGGGTATGGGGTTGTCGGCCGCTGCTCATGACTGGGTGTTGCATTTTATGAAAGATAGAAAGACTGGATTGGTGATGGATCAGAAACGGTTGGTTAGCAGCAAAGTTCGAACGGGGATTTATCAATATCGCCCTTGCTGTTTCTCATCTACACAACACCATTGTACAAAGAAATCAAAAGATGGGCACCAAGATTATAGGCTTCATAGATGATATCACCATCTGTGTCACCGGCAAAGATGTGAAAGCAAATGAAGGAAGCTAAATGAAGTTCTGGAGAAATGTGATGCATGAATGGACTCGTAGCCGGTACACAGCGATTGATTATGGGGACACGTTAGGGTACATGCACATTCATCCTTCGAGGAAGCCATGAGGAAACCCGAGGTTGCGAATACCTGACGGGTCAAAAAGAAAAATCTGGGGCGTCGGAACTCAAGTTGTCGGGTTTGATATTGGATGAGAAGATGACCTTCAAGAAACACGCTGAGTCAGTAATTAGCCGTTCTAGCCACGTACTGGATTGATAGGACGACTAGGTGGAATGAGTGAGGGATTGAGCGGAGTGGTGATGAGCAGCTTGTACATTGAATGCGCAAGGGCAATCATGTAGTATGCGTCCAGCATATGATCTGACAGATTGAGCTTGAAATTGAAGGAAGATCTGCAGAGAGTCCAGAATACTGCATTGTGAAGCATTTTAGGAGCTGTTAAAGGCTGTAGCATAGCATAAGAATGCGGAAGTGGAACCGTTCCACACCAGAGTGAAGACCTTGAAGAAATATTGCGGCATTCGATTGTACTGTAACACGAACCCCAATTACCCCATTACCAAGCCCATGCGTATATTGAGGAGGGGAACACCAGTAGCTGATTTCTTTGCTCAGTTCAGTCAGAATCCGGAGATAGCGAGGACTATTATTAATCTACCCGCGCTCCATGGAAGCCAGAAAATACAGAAAAGGTGACGGCCTGCTACGCAAATCCCAAAGCCCTCAGGAAGAAACAGTACCTGCATAGTAGAGATAAATGAAAAGAGTGGCTTAATTACTGCCACCTAGATGGTTATGAAGGATTCTACCAGCGGTGTATTGGATATCAGCTGTAACAGTTACTCGAAAAACTATCCCAACCCATTTAAGAGGATATTCTGGAAGAGTCCACGCTATGCGCTTAGCAGAACCATACAAATGCGGGCACAACATGGATACTTCGGAAGCTACTTTCCAGAGGTTGACAATCTCCAAAGAATACAACTGCTTTTGCGGTGAATTGGAAGACATTTCACATATCTTGGTGAGATGTTGTCAATATGAGAATGCCAGACAAGTCCTGAGGCAAGTTTCGCCGGGACTCAACTTGAAGGTCCTCCTTGATAGGCCTAAAGGTAGTGGTTGAGTTCATCAAATCGGTACCGCATCAGTCATATTAGATGGAAATCCCTTCTGTGGAAGGGTTACTTGTGTGGGTTTTGTACAGTGAATTCCGAGTTCGCCTCGACATACGAAATGGTTTCCCACATGCTCATTAATTGAGGGGATCCGGCGTATCAACCAACCAATGATCAATACTTAACCGAAACGTCTGAATCGGACCAGTATTGAACTCGCCTGCTTGATGAGCCACATATTTATGTGTATATTATGTAATTCCTCGGGATCGAGTAAAATTGGTTATTATTATTATTATTATTATTACTTGCTTGCGATATGAGGGGGAATCCGGCCACGTTTAGTAACATTCAATGTGCAAATAAGACAAAATGCCGAAAATATCCGCCAGATTAGACCAACACGCGAAAAACGATCCGACTTGATGTAGACTGAAACATGTGGCTTATATAGGACTGTCAACAATATGAAATCAATCAAATCAACCCGCACAAGCGATCCTTTCAGCTCATCATCTCCGCTTTAGCGACTCAATCAGACCCAGATTCGGAAGAACCAAACTCCTGTGACGTAGCCTGGGTTTTTCACAAATTACTGATACTATATCGGCTCATTTGTAGCACTTCGCGCTTTGCTTTACCATTTTGTCGTCCAGTCAATTTATTTCACAGCCACATATTTCTCCGCACCGCCACATTTTGCCACAAATAAATTATAGTTAATGACAGTCACTCAGATTTCAAATTTTTAACGAGTCCTCCCGGTAGCTTAGTGGTAAAGCGCGAGACTGTAATGGGCACCCTCTAGGTGCAATTCTCCTCAATAATCTTGAGATCGGGTGTTCGAATCACCCTCGGGAGATTTTTTTCAAATTGCATCCTGATGCATGCATGCAATATCGATATATATATTGCTCCCAACATATGCACACTCAAGTTTTTTTCGGCCTCCCAACGTGCGGCTGAAATCGCCTTCCTAATTTGGGGTTCAGCCGTGCGCAGACAGTTCCAAATTAGGAAGGTGATCTGTCGCAGTATATTATAGTACGCTCCGGCGTAATTTGCATACTGCGGCTCCTGGCACGGGCAGCTGGTGTGGCGTTCAGTGGCGTAATTTGCTAGATTT